>ML295453.1:1202-21472 GCA_005239495.1 Nicotiana undulata | reverse complement strand
GCACCTGCGGACTTGGGCCAGCCCAGAAGGGGCCGCACCTGCGGAAGGGAAGCCGCTCTTGCGAAGCCACCCTTGCGGCGCCTGGGTCGCACCTGCGGGAAGAGTCGCACCTGCGAGGCTGGGACTGCAGGGGCAGTCCCGCACCTGCGGCTGGGCAACTGCATCTGCGGTCACACCAGCAGCTGTGCACCAGCAGTGGTTTCTGCTGGTTTTTGGCCTCGCGCGGGGTCCGGGAGGCACCTGGGCCCACCCGAGCCCCCGTCCAGATATACCAACAAGTCCTAAATCACTAAGCGGACTCGCTCGAACTTTCGGATCACGAAAAACAACAGCGGAACTCGAAATCAAACCCCAAAACTTATTTAATCAAATCTTAAGAACTTTAAAGTTCTAGAATTTACTTCAATACGTCGAACCGACCTAAACTGCTCGGAATGACTTCAAACTTTGCAGATAAGTTATAAATGACACCACGGAACTATTCCCGGTCTCGGAATCTCATTCGGACCTCGGGAACATAACATCACTTTCCAAGTCACATTTCAAATTCTTTAAAACCTCAAAACCTCATTTTTTATCCGAAACCACTCAATTCACGCCCGTTTTACCCCAAATTCAACAGATAAGACAAATAGTATATAATAAACCTTTTCCAGGCTTCGGAACCTCAATACGGACCCGGTAACGAGGTTTCCACACAATTATTCACTTTCATATTCCTTTATTATTTTCAGAAAACAATTTCTTTTAAAAATTCATTTCTCGGGCTTGGGACCTCGGAATTCGATTCCGGGCATATGCCCAAGTCCCATATTTTCCTACGGACCCTCTGGGACCGTCGAATCATGGGTCCGGGTCCGTTTACCAGAAATATTGACCAAAGTCAACTATATTCATTTATTAATTATAAAAACTCATTCTTTTGTCAGTTTTTTTTCACATATAAGCTTCCCGGCTACACGCCCGGGCTGCGCACGCATATCGAGGTGAGGCTAACAGAGGCTCTCGGAGCCTTGGAACACATATATAGCTTAAATTATGTAAGATGAACTTTTGGGTCATCACAAGAGGAAACAGATAATCATAGCAACGGACAAGTTCATCATTATTTGACGGAAAGAGGTAAGAGATGCATAGACCCAGATAAGTAATCACATAGAGGTACCACAATTAGGCTAAGGTTTTAGTAAAACTTATTCGAAGTATGACAAACACAAAATCATAATAAGAACCAGACAGTCAGGCTAATACGAAGAAACCAGATAGAAAGATCTTAAAAGTTAGGGCTTTAGACATATGCATGTTTAAAAATCAACAAAAGTATAGAATCAGTCGAGATATGCAAAGAAAAGGTTTGAGAAAAAAAGGAAAAGTCAGTTTAAACGGGTACAGAAGAGCTCAGAGAAACCCTAGTTTTAAAAGGAAGTAAAAACGTTTAAAAGCTGTTGAATCTTGAATATTGAGTTGAGAATAAAGTAAAACCCAGAGAAATAGGTAAGAATTGTTAAAATACCAGATATTTAGGAGGTTTTAGGCAAAAATTAGGGTTTCGTAAGAACCCAAAGAGAAATCGGAGAACCTGCTGTGAAACTCAGAGGTCGTGCTGGTTCAGGCGTAGTCGTGTCAAAACCCCCACCGGAGAAGGCCGGAAAACAACCTCAAGCAGGAGCTTCCAATAGTCGTTTTCCATGGACGAAACCTTAAAGGTTTTAGAGGTGAAGGGACCCAGAGAGATAGGCTTCATAGTGGCCGGTGGTCGAAGGAGGTAAGCCTGGAAGTGGCCGGAGATGAAGGTTGGAGGCCATCGGAGAAGACAAAGAGCCAGAAGGTTCTAGAGAGAAGGGGAGAGGAAGAGGCGAGAAGAGAGAGAGAGTGGCTTGGACAAGTGAGAGACGGGGAGGGGGGGGGAGGGGGGTTGGGTTAGGGGTTAATTAAGGTAATAAGAGATCTGTTGGGGGTTGGGCCGGGTATTTAATTGGGGTCTGGGTTGGGTATTTTAGGATTGGGCTAGGATGAATTGGGTTTAAGGATTGGGTTAAAAACGTGGCTAGGATTTAAATAGATGTGGCTAATTGTTAAATATCCAATAAAATAAGATAATTAGTTAATTAAAATAGTTAATAATTGTATTAAGTTCAAATAAGTAAAATTACAATAATTAGACAATATTAAAAAATGTAAGAAACATAAATTCGAATTTTAAAAAGTATAAAATGTCTAATTAGGCCGTAATTGCAAAATAATTGTAATTGCAATTAAATAAGACTCAATTTGCCACTTTATGAAATAATTGGATTTTAATAAATAAAAAGTGATTATAAATGACATACTGAACTTGGAAAATATTTTGAAATTATTTAGAGCGTAATTTATGAATTATAAAAATACGAAATATTGAATAATAGGGAAATACTTTAGATAAAAATATGTAAAAATTAGGAAAAATATTCATTATTGCGAAGAGTGATTTTGAAAGCTTATATACAAGTTTGAAAAATAATTTGAGGAAAAAATTGGGTATCAACAGCTGCCCCTCTTTAACCGGGAAGGATGAAAGAGTTGTCGGGTAAAGATATGATGGCCAATTTTGACCGAGATGAAACTGTGGGACAGAATTTGGCCGCACCCTGGCTTTTGAGCTGCCTACATATCCCTGGTTTTATAGGAATCAGGCCCTATGTAGTTCCAGAATCATCGGCGAGGTATGCCGGTGACGTTTCGCAAGAACGGATGCAAGGTACGAGATAGGGTAAAAGTAGGAAGTTCTTACAGGGTTGTGTCGAAGAACTGGAGCGGTCCGCTCCTTCCTGGTTGGCTGTTCCGGCCGGGTTACCCGCAGATGAATAAAAAGCGTATATTGTGCATAATATAAACGTGATGCAAGTTCCCGTCGGACTATGAATGCTGTCTTCGGACATTTAGGATGATGTCCTTAGACTATGATGTCCTGGGCCATGAATCGCTTGGCGCGGAATTCGCAGGCTATGAAACGATTTTCTCGGGCCATGAGGATGGTGCCTCCAAACCATGATGCCTTTGAATAATGATGTGCAAATTGAATAAAGGGATCCTCAGGCCATGAAATGATGTTCTCCGGCGATGAAGATGGTGCTTCTGAATGATGACGCCTTTGGACAAATTGGCGATTTTTCAGCCCATGAAGAATGCAGTAATATGATACCGACAAGACAGAGCTTAGTCTTGCGATTTGCGAAAGGAACAGGGGGCAGAGCTTAGTCCGAAAGAAAGCATAAATAAGTAACGTCACGACAGGTGGTTGTTTTGAAGAGGTAGATAGGAGCTTTATGCAATGAAGTAAAATGCGGATAGAGGTAGCGTGGAACCTCGGAAGGCAGGATGATAGCCTTATGCAATGTAAAATGCAGGGGAGGTAGCGTAGAACCTCGAAAGGCAGAATGATAGCCTTATGCAATAAGTAAAATGCAGAAGGAGGCGATGCTTGGTCTCGGAAGGCAGAATGGCAGCCTTATGCAAACGGAGGGAGAGCTTAACCTCATGCAGATGGAGACAACACTTAGTCTCGGAAGGCAGAATGGTAGCCTTATGCAAAGCGAGAAATGCAAGGAGACATTTCTTAGTCTCGGGAGGCATAAAGGTAGCCTTATGCAAATGAAGGTAGAGCTTAACCTCATGCAGATGGAGAAAGAGCTTAGTCTCGGAAGGCATAATGGTAGCCTTATGCAATACAAAAAAAATAAGATGACAGTAAGAGTTCTTAGCTGGTGATAAAGTGTGGTGATACAATTGTTGTGAATGCAATATCGTTTGTAATGATGATAGTAGTAAGTGTTGGCATGTGCGATGAGTTCGAGCGTATCCTTGAGAAACATGCGTCTTGTGAGGATAATGAGATGTCTTGGGCTTTTGCCGTGTTTATGCCTGCATCCAAAGATAAATCGTGAGTTCCGTAAGGGGAGGGTTAGTTTGTATCCCTGCTGGCTCGGATCGGCCTGTCTGCTTGATGATGACGACTTTGTTATACCACGGGGGTAGCGTTGCTAAACAAGTTGTTTTGAGAAGTAAATGTGCGTGGTTTTAAAAAAATATAACATATAATTTAAAACGAATATCTTTGGATGAACCAACAACCGTGACGCAGTTCAAGGCATTGCAACCTTCCTTGCTACGGAATTTTGAGGGTCCTCTTCAAAATTCTGCCCTAATTTGGTGGGTGACGGCTTCTGAGCGTTGCTTGTGCGGCGCTTGGCTGAACTTGCTTCGGAATTTTGAGGTCCCTCCTCAAAATTCTGTCCCAGTTTTCGTTCGTGGGGAAAATGAGAATTTTATTAAAATATGACCAAACCTATAGGGCTACATATGTATCCCCTCTTAAACGGGAATCAGGTCAGGCGTTGTTCAATACATCATTTGAGAAAAACATAAAGAGTTACACATAGTAGCACTTGACTGCGTCTGAATTGATTGGTTTAGGCCAAATTTCTCCATCCATTTCTGCTAGTATGAGTGTTCCTCCTGTTAGCACTCGGTGAACCATGTACGGGCCTTGCCAATTGGGAGAGAATTTCCCTTTTGCTTCATCTTGATGAGGAAAGATTTTCTTTAACACCAGCTGCCCTGGTGTGAATCGTCTTGGTTTGACTTTCTTGTTGAATGCTCGGGTCATTCTATTCTGATATAGCTGACCGTGACAAAACGCGTTCATTCTCTTTCCGTCTATGAGGGCCAATTGCTCATAGCGGCTTCTCACCCATTCGGCGTCGCTGAGCTTGGCTTCTTGTATAATTCTCAACGATGGAATTTCAACTTCAGCAGGAATGACGACTTCTGTACCATATACCAACATGTAAGGAGTTGCCCTGGTTGATGTGCGAACCGTGGTGCGATACCCCAACAGAGTGAATGACAGCTTCTCATGCCACTGCTTGTGCTTCTCTATCATCTTTCTCAGTATCTTCTTGATGTTCTTGTTGGCAGCCTCAACGACTCCATTAATTTAAGGTCTGTATGATGTAGAATTATTGTGCTTGATCTTGAAGGTTTCACACATTACTCTGATCAAATCACTATTAAGGTTGGAATCATTATCGGTGATAATTGACTCTGGAACTCCAAACCGACAAACAATGCGGTCGCGGACGAAGTTGGCTACCAACTTCTTAGTAACTTCTTTGTAAGGTGCTGCTTTGACCTATTTGGTGAAATAGTCAATGGCAACCAGAATGAACTTGTGTCCATTGGAGGCGGCAGGCTCGATTGGTCCAATGGCATCCATGCCCCAAGCGGCGAACGGCCAGGGTGATCTTGTTGCATTAAGCTCGTTAGGAGGTACCTTTATCATATCCCCATGTATTTGACATCGATAGCATTTGCGGACATAATGGATGCAGTCTATTTCCATGGTCATCCAGAAATAACCAGCCCGAAGTATCTTCTTTGCTAAAACAAACCCGTTCATATGAGGACCGCATGTACCAGCATGTATTTCCTCAAACAACCTTGTCACTTCCTTTGCCTTGACACATCTTAGTAAACCCAGATCGGGAGTCCTCCTATATAGGATTCCTCCGCTGTGAAAGAAGTTGTTTGATAGCCTTCGAAGAGTGCGCTTCTGAGTAGCGTTTGCAAGTTCTAGGTACTCTCCCTCTGCCAAGTACTCCTTAAGGTCATGAAACTAAGGCTTTCCATCTGCTTCTTCCTCAACGTAGGCAAAGTAGGCCGACTGATTATGAATCCCCACCGGGATAGGATCAATGAAGTTCTTATCTTGATGTTGGATCATGGATGACAAGGTGGCCAGTGCGTCGGCGAACTCATTCTTGATTCTGGGAATGTGCCGGAATTCAATCTTTGTGAACCTCCTTCTCAATTCCTGCACACGATATAGGTATGGCAGTATCTTGGAATTCTTGGTCGCCCATTCTCCTTGGACTTGGTGTATCAATAAGTCTGAATCGCCAATCACTAATAATTCCTGAACATTCATGTCGATGGCCAAGTTGAGCCCAAGGATGCAGGCCTCATATTCAGCCATGTTGTTGGTGTAGGGGAACCTGAGTTTGGCGGATACTGGGTAGTGCTGACCAGCTTCTGAAATTATGACTGCTCCAATACGTACGCCTTTGAAGTTTGCGGCCCCATCAAATAATATCCTCCAACCGTCCTAGGATTCTTCAATGTCCTCTCCTTCGAATGATACTTCTTCATTGGGGAAATACGTTTCCAAAGGTTCATATTCTCCGTCTACAGGATTCTCAGCAAGATGATCGGCTAATTCTTGTCTTTTGACTGCCTTCTGAGTTATGTAAATGATGTTGAACTCACTTAACAGGATCTGCCATTTGGCCATCTTGCCAGTGGGCATGAATTTCTGAAAGATGTACTTGAGCGGATCCATCCTTGATATGAGATACGTTGTGTAGGCACAGAAAAAATGCCTCAGCTTCTGTGCGACCAAAGTCAAAGCACAACATGTGCGTTCTAATAGAGAATATCCGGCCTCATATGGAGTAAACTTCTTGCTGAGGTAGTAAATTGCTTTCTCTTTCCTTCTTGTTTAGTCGTGTTGCCCGAGAACGCAACCGAAAGCTCCATCTAATACAGCCAGGTAGAGTAATAGGGGTTTACCCGGCTCTGGGGGTACCAAGACTGGTGGTGTTGAGAGGTACTCTTTCATTCTGTCGAAGGCTTTTTGACAACCCTCAGTCCATTTGGTGGCAGCATCCTTTCTTAGCATTTTGAAAATTGGTTCACAAATGACGGTAGACTGGGCTATGAACCTGTTGATATAATTGAGCCTTCCCAGAAAGCTCATAACATCCTTCTTGTTCTTCGGTAGTGGCAATTCTTGAATGGATTTGACTTTGGATGGATCCAGTTCTATTCCCCGGCAGCTTACAATGAATCCCAATAATTTTCCAGCAGGAAGCCCGAACACACACTTCGCGTGGTTCAATTTCAGATTGTATTTTCTTAACCTGCTGAAGAATCTTCTCAAATCTTCCATGTGATCAGCAGCTTTCTTTGATTTGATGATGACGTCGTCCACATATACCTCGATCTCCTTGTGAATCATATCATGGAATATAGTAGTCATGGATATCATGTAAGTGGACCCTGTATTCTTCAGACCGAATGACATGATCTTGTAGCAATACACTCCCCACGGCGTAATGAATGCCATTTTCTCAGCATCTTCCTCGTCCATCCAAATCTGATGGTAACCAGCAAAACAATCTAACTGCAGCTCGTGCTTAGCATAGTTGTCAATTAAGATGTGTATGTGCGGCAGGAGGAAGTCGTCTTTCGGACTGGCTCGGTTGAGATCCCGGTAGTCGACGCAGACTCTGACCTTCCCATCTTTCTTTGGTACCGGAAAAATATTGGCTAACCATGTAGGATATTCGACCACTCAGAGAACCCCGACTTTGATCTGTTTGGCGACCTCTTCTTTGATTTTCATGCTCATGTCTGGTTTGAACTTCCTGAGCTTTTGTTTCACTGGTGGGCATGTTGGATTGGTTGGCAGCTTGTGGGCCACAATAGATGTACTGAGGTCAGTCATGTCATCATATGACCAGGCGAATATGTCTTCATACTCCCTTAGAAATTTCGTATATTCCTCCTTTTCTGACGATGACAGATGAATGCTGATGCGTGTTTCTTTGACGTTCTCTGCGTTTCCCAAGTTGACGACCTCAGTCTCGTCCAAGTTAGACTTAGGTCTATTCTCAATGTTCTCGACTTCTTTAATAATATCCTCAGGTATATCATCCTCGTCTAACTCGGAATCCATTTGTTGTGTTGCCTCGTTGTAGGTCACAGTCGTCGGTTCATCAAGATAAGTAATAGTAATGCTATGTAAAATAAAGTAATGGGGAGGAAAACAGTAACAAGTAAATAAGGAAATTGGAAATTCTTTGATAAATTGAGTAATTGTTTGAACATAGGAGCTCTTTCTTGCAGAAATTAAAAATGCGAAAAGGAAGAAAATTCTTTAAATAAATAAACTGTAAATAATGCTTGTTTTGTTAGCCTTGCTACCCCGAGGCTCGACGGGCTTTGGTTGTCCTGACGGACCAATTGTTGAGATGTGATCCCTTGCTCACGACTTGTATGGAAGGGCCTTCCTCCCCCTCCTCTTTAAGAATGACACAACAGTCTATATCCTCATCATCCAGAAATAGATCCCTTATTGCCGCTAGCGCTTCCTCCTCGTCTGTACCATATATGATGTCAGCTGGCTGGAAAGTCTGCTCTATGTGGGGTATTGGTTGCTCCAGTGGGTAGTAGGGGTCGTGCCATGGTGGCGACCAGTCTCTGAACTCCTTCCAAGGGTACTCATACCCTAGACCAAAAGTAGTACCGTGCTTCTTGAGTGTTATTGGCTTTGTTATTCCTTGAAGATGCTTACCAAGCCCTTTACCCGGCTCATACCCTTGCTAGCTCAATATGCTTTCGGTCTTACTGCCCCACCACTTGTCTTTGTCAATGGCGTTAAAACGATCTATGTTGTGATAGATTTCTCCGCCCAACTTCCTCCTTCCATCGATGACCGAAAAGGTTTGGCGACCGTAGATATGGTTGCTACCGTCGCCATGGATGATTATCTCTTGGTGATTCCATTCAAAATTCACAGCTTGGTGTAGGGTTGATGCCACGGCCCCAGCAGCGTGGATCCAAGGTCGTGCCAACAGTAAGTTGTAGGATGCAGGCACATCTATCACTTAGAAATCTACATCAAACCAAGTTGGTCCCATCTGTAAGCATAAGGTGATCTCTCCCATGGTGGACCACTGCGAACCATCGAAGGCCTTTACGTTGATCTCTCCTTCCTTTATCTCGTGTAGACTCTTGCCCAATCTCTTGAGTGTGACCAAGAGACAGATGTTGAGGCTGGAACCCCCATCAATTAGGATTCTAGTGATGAAGTGATCCTCACATTGTACGGTTATGTGTAGTGCTCTGTTATGCCCTAACCTCTCTGGCGGTAGCTCATCTTCATGGAAAGTGATCTTATGGCTCTCCAGTATCTAGCCCACCATGTTTTCCATTTCCCCACTGGTGATATTGTCTGGCATGTATGCTTCACTCAGCACCCTTAGCAAAGCATTCCCGTGAGTTTCAGAGTTTTGTAACAGGGAGAGGATGGATATCTGAGCTGGCGTTTTGTTTAGATGGTCAAGGACTGANTGTCTCTTATGCGCGCCTGGATGGATGTGAGAGGGAGGGGGGGGGGGGGGGGGGGGGGGGGGGGCGGTTGTTGGCCTGCTTGCTAGACTCGTCCAAATGCTCAAGGGTATAAAGTCTGCCAATTCTTGTCATACCCTGTGCAACGGTGGCTTCCTCAGACTTGCCTTTACCTTTCCTCCTTGCTTCAGCGATATAGTCCTACGGAACGGCGTTTGAGTAAAAGGTTGTCGTTGTTGACATTGCCACTGGAATAGGTGTGGTCATTCTTATTCCTGTCGGAGTATATGTTATAGATGGCCGGACTGCAACTTTGAGCGGTCGCACAAACTCGACTTCGATCGGCCCTTGGGCTTTTCCCTCAGCGGGTGGCCTTGATTCAAACTCAAGTGGAATGGACATGTTTACCTCAACTTCCTCAGACGACTGCATTTTGACCACGATCGGATTAAAAGTAATCGCAGGCTTCTTCAGATCACCCTCAGCGATTAGCCCAATTGATCCCTCGGGATCCCAATCATCTTCAACCTCAATCATGTGGATACCGCCTTTATGGTCAGGCAGCGGATTATTGCGAACATTAGGAGCAGGGTCTTTGGCTACAATGATCTTGTTATCTATGAGGGTTTGTATCTTGTCTTTCAGGGAACGACATTCCTCGATGGTGTGTCCCTTCATGCCAAAGTGGTAAGCACATGTTTTATTTGGGTTGACCCACTGATAAGGGTTCTCAGAGGCGACAACCGGAATGGGTGTGACATAACCGGCGGTTTTAATCTTTTCATATAATTGGTCAATGGGTTCAGGTATGGCAGTATACTATTTTGGTGGATAACGGTCAAAGTTTGGACGAGGTCTTGGGAAGTTTTGGTGATTAGGTGGTGATTGATAGTGAGAAGGTTGGGAATTGTAGGCATTATAGACGGGAGCTGGTTGGGAGTATCTGGGCGAGGTAGGCTGATATGTGGGTGGTGGAGCTTGGTAGGCGGGTGAGGGTGTCTGGTATTGAGGTGAAGGTGCTTGGTAGCTTGGAGCTGGTTGGTACGTGAAGGAAGGTGCGGGGTATACTTGGTATTTGGGAGGGGACTTGGCTTGCTGTGCCACCATCACGGCTCCTACATCCCTTTTCTTGGACACACCACCGGATTGCAGAGCTTTATTGGTAGCCTGTAGGGCTTCAAAGTTAGTAACCATACCGTTTTTGATGCCTTCCTCGATTCGCTCTCCCAACTTGATGATATCAGAAAACTTGTGCCCTTCGACCATCATCAGCCGCTCATAGTACTGAGGATCCTGAGCGCGCACAAAAAATTTCTTCATTTGTTCTTCTTCCAAGGCTGGTCTGACCTTAGTAGCTTCTGACCTCCAGTGAGTAGCATACTCGCGAAAGGTCTTTGTTGGTTTCTTCTTCAAGTTCTGGATGTAGACCACATCCGGTGCATTCTCCGTATTGAATCTGAATCTATCCATGAAGTCGTAGCCATATTCACCCAATTGATCCATTTCTTTGGATCCTGATTGATGTACCAGGATAGTGCATCACCTTTCAAACTTCTCATGAAGAGTTTCATGCGGATCCTTTCATCTTTTCCCACGCCGACCAATTTGTCGCAGTAAGTCCTCAGATGGACTATTGGGTCACCAATACCATCAAACATCTCGAACTTAGGAGGTTTGTACCCCTCGGGCAGTTCAACATCTGGCTGTATGCAAAGATCCTCATAGTTCAATCTCTCAACCCCTTTAACTCCTTCGACGCCTTGAACTCGGTTGGTCAATTTCTTGAGTTCCTTAGCAAGATTCCTGATAAGCTTTTCCTTCTCGTCGGACTCATAGGTATGCAGTGTGGAATGAGCTACAATTTCCACATAAAGAGGGTTGTCATAAGCCTGGAGGTGGTCTCTCGTCTGATCTTGGGGAGGCGGAGTGTTGTAGTTACATGTGTTGCGTGGTGCTGGTGGAACGGGATCTTTGGGGTGATTGGGTTGTTTTGGGACGTTTTGGGGTAAAGTAGGGTTCAGAGTATTTGGGAAGTGAACGTCTGGAACGTTGAGGGAGAATGATAAGTGGGCACATTCTTGACTTGGTCAAGTTCCTCTTGGAACTTCAACAGTTTCTTCTCTAGTAGAGACATACCCTCGTGTAGAACCTGAATACCCTGGCCATCGGTGATCTCAACCTATTCATCCCTGTTGTCTTTTCTAGTACCGCTTGCATCTGCCATCGTAGTTTTACCCTTGCTTTTTCCTTTGGGAGGACTGGGAGGAGGAGTAGGAGGAGGGCCCTTTGATCTGGTGCAATAAGCTGTTGATGCCAGAGTGCACGAACTAACCTTTGGGGAAGGGGAATAACTAACAAAAAGGCAGTAAAGTTAGTGAAGATATAAAGAATATTGCGGTAATTTAAACACGTAATGCAAAAATGTAAAATGCATCCTAAGTTGGGGAACCTCTTTATGCCCGAGGTAGGCCTAGCGACAAATTAATTTAGAGAACTTAAATACTAAATGCCTCATTTTATTGATGATAAAATAGACAAATCCAACTTCACTCTAAAAATACGAAAATGTAAAATGTCATTAATGGCCAATGGACTTATTACATCAAAAGAAAAGTAAAGGCAAATCATATCTATTTGATCTCCGAAGGACCTTCCCCAGACTCGGCACCTCTACTTGCTTTGATCAACATTCCCATCTCGCGGAGTCCCAGTAGCAAGTAGGTTTTGGCTAGAATTCCTACTTCAGTTCCCTCGGTCTTTTGATAAGTCTCGATCCTCCTAAGGAACTTTTCCTCGAAGTCAACTATGCCTCGTTCCAAGTGTGCTAGCCTCTGGGTGGAAGTGATGGCCATGTCCTTCCATTCCTCGATCAACTTTTTGTTGGCTATGTGGATTTTGTGATGATCTTCTTCACAGTCACAGAGCCTTTTGCGCAGCTGGTTGAACCTAATTGTTGCCTCGGCTTTATCGTCTATGACCCTATGTCCTTGAGAGAAACCCTGGCTCAATACTTCCTCTCCAGTTATCTTCCGACCATCCCATATAGTAAGGAGAGCAACTAGCGTGATACCTGTCAGGCTCAATAGTATCCTTCTCCAACCGGATCCTGCAGTGCCACAATTGCTGAGCTTGACATTTGTGAGGGCTATCGTCATCTTGGACGTCCGCCCTGAGATGACTCATCTTCTCGACCCTTGGAACGACTTGTTTCCTCCCCGCCTGCCTCTTGACTCAAATCGGGAAGTAAGGGTATGTCCCTCTAAGACCAATCAATATCAGGAACGGGGTGTCTCTAGTCCGAATGATGAATTCGTCGGTCGGGAACCACTCGAACATCCATTGGATTTGATCCTCGGTCAGATCTCCCAATAACTCAACCCCTCCCCTGGCATTCTCTGACTGTGCAAACATGTCGGGGATGTAGTTCATACGCATTGGATGATGGAAAGGAATATGATCATCCCAAATTATCCTATGTATGTCTTGACAGTAGTCACCCCTTTGCAAATGCTCGGTGAGCCAAAGCTGAAGCAGCAGGTTGCAATCCTCATAATGTTTCGCTCCTCATTGATAGTTTTCCAAAGCTCGGTATATGTCAGCAACAATCATAGGTACAATGCTGAAATCTTGTCCACCGCTCCCTTCCATCAGAGTTTTGGTAACCATAGTCAATCTGGTGTGGATTCTCCCGTTCTTTGTTGGGAAGACCATCAATCCCAAAAAGCAGAACATGAAGACGAATACCCGGCAGTGAATGTGTCCTAGCGAGGTGAGGGCGAACTCTTCCCGATATGTAAGGTAAGACTGACTACGGCCATACCTCTCGTACAAGTAGTCAAAGGGGATGTACGAGTCTTTCAAGCAGACTAAGTCCAGATTCTTCTTGAGTCCCATCATCTTTTGAAAACCTCGTCCTGTACGGTTTTCAGGCATCAATAACCCTTGAGACTCCCAAGGCAAACCAGCTTAACCCCTATCTCCTCTAGCAGTGGTGTCATCTCATTGTTCCCAATTCGAAAAACCGACCGATCACAATCCCAGAATAAGGTGGCAGCCTCTATCATCATGTTATTAGGCTGAATGTCCAAAAGAGAGGGAAAGTTGCCCAGGTGTTTCCTGACTGCTGTTTTGTCGCTTGAATGCAAGTCTTCCTACCAATTTAGAAGTTTTGGGTGGATGTTGGTGACCATGCCGAATCTGGGGACCTCGTGCTTCATTTCTGCAAAATAAACAGGTTAGGCCCTGACCCCCACCGGACTTGACTATTTAACACCAATAATTAGCAATGAGAATTTACGTTCTCCAAATAAATGCACAAAACGTGAAAGTGTCCTTTTGGGTTCCAGGGAAACCCAATGGAATTTGGACAAGGCTATCTTAAAGTCTATTGTGCGGACAACACGTTATCCTGACTAAGTTTGACCATGATGCATGAAACACACAATAAAGTAAGGTTTCTATTGGGATTTTAGAATGGTACCCTTGAGCGGACAACTCAAGGGGGAAGGCACGGAACTGTCGACTACACCGCTGATCGACTAGTTTTACCGCAAATATGCCTTTCCGAATTTAGGAGGTGATAATATTGGATAGCGAAACCACTCATTGTAAGCGTTGCTATAGGATTCGTTTGGCATGAGTGGAATATGAATGCGGCGCATGATATGCAATAATAAGCATTAAAACAGATAGGCATGTATTTTCACGTTGAGGAAAACGGTAAAGAAAGAAAATACAACAATTATAATGGAAAGCGGTTACAAAGAAAACATGAAGATATGTCAGTTACGTTAAGGTGAAAAAAATAATTGTAAAAATAAACAATTAACGGCATATAACGGGGAATAGGAAAAGGCATAAGCATGCAAATTACAGGTCCAAATTTACAAAGCAAATTGTAATGGTATAAACCTAGGGAAAATCCCCAGCAGAGTCGCCATGCTATCGCGCCCCCTTTATCCGCACGGGTTAGGTACGAAGAGATCGGGTTTAGGACATTATGGACAACTCCTTAAAGGAAAAGGAAGAGTAGCCACCTAACGATTTTAACGGTGCGTTAGGGCACCTAGAGTTGATAACTCATAAACTAGTTTGCGTTACCAGAGATTGGGCAAGGGCTTGAAATTATCCAAAGGGGAAGGTGTTAAGCACCCCTCAAGATCCACAACTGTGTGTCCCAGCCAATAAGTTTTGTGAATTTGGACGGTGAGCAAGTAACAAGTACGGTTCACATAAGAGGGGATTTAAAACAAGTATGCAAATGCTTAAAGGTTTTGGACTAACATTAGAATAAACATTTGAAAAGAATTGTCCTAGGTTTAAAGTAATACGGATCACTTCAATGCAATACCCCGTATGTCACACCTCGAAGAGGCGGCTACACGTGGTATTAGCGCACCGGTCATCATATCCGTATTCTACCCTTCCTACCCCGTAAAGGTTATTTAAAGCGCATGTGTTGGTCACGAATGCTTATTGCGTGCTATTACCCGTCCCATCATATACGTCCTAGAGGGTAGTTAGGACTACTATTCCTACAAGGTCGGTACTAAGATGAACCCTTAGGTGTAAAGGATAAAATACTAAGCGACATACCAAAACAAGTAGGACAGCACGTATGAAGGAGCATATAAAGGCAAGTAAAGGCTCACAGATCCCTCCATAAATAAACATGTAAGTAGCACGTCTCAAACACAGTTAAAGTTTTAAGATGGGAGCAGGAATTTTAATAAAACAGTAGGTCGTAGGAATCTGAGTTGGAAGACTTAATGAAGGAAAAAAATTTAATTAAGACTGGGTGATTCCAAAAGTAATTTTCAGGAATACATTGATTTAGGACAACGTTAGGACTTAAGAGTGCACAACAATTTGGATAGTTCTCAGAAAATCAATAATTTAAACAGGAGTGCCTTTATTTGAAATCCAATAATCTAAAGTGATATAAGGATCCAGTAGTTCGTAAGACCTTAATAAATCATTTTAAAAAATAGTTTAGCAAGTATTCAGAAATAGAACAACTTGGTATAATGAAGTAACTCTGAAAGTTCGAAAAAAACATGACGGAACAAGAGTTTTTAAATCAGCAATGGGAAGTAAAAAGTGCACAACTTCAAAACCATTTCGAAACAGAATGAGAGTTTTTTAACAAAGGTAGAGTGGATTTCAGGAAACTAGAGACATCAAAGTTTGGGAAATTTAAAAGAGGCAGATTAATCCCAGCATAGTAGAATATAGTTAATTTGATTTTAGTTGGGCATTAGGCCTAAAGTTTGCCCATGCGTCGTATACATTGCCTACGGGAACATGCATATTTAGCTATGATTTTAAGGGACATGAGTGATGATACAAAAAAAACGTTTCAAGCCAGTTGACCACATTTTAGTGAGATCATTAGATTAGATACATGTTAACTAGGCGTTCAGATTCTGATAAATAAGAAATCCTAAGGGGCAGGATATCTAATGCACAAAGTGTCATCCTAAAGACATGGTTTCTATATGTCAGGTTATAAAAATGCATGAGCGATACATTTTGTTACTTGTTTAGAGTTATAACTGGGAAAGTGGTGTAAGAAATGTCATGGGTATAATAGACATGCTGGAAATAAAGAAACTAAGCATGATTTGCAATGCATGACATGCATGTCCTAAGCATGATACTATTGCACACATAGGAAAATAAAGCCTATAGCCATGATTTCTACCCAGACTACACTAAAAATGCGTAGTTCCCCCCATATTCACTATCCAGCCCCAATTGTTTGTTTACAAATTATTACAGGCCATATCAAATGAATTACAGTAATTATAGGAAAGGAAAACAAGAAGTTATTCTATAGGGAGCCTTCAAACAGGCCCAATCTTCCAGCCTCACCTCTTTCGAGTTTCACAGCCTTACATAGCCTGGGTGCGGCAAAGCTCCCAAAGACCCTTGTGAGGGCCCTGACCAATACCAGCACCCAACAATTGCCCAAGTTGGGTTATGTGCAATATGGAGTTACCTGCCTTAGTGTGTCAAAGTTCAGAGGGAACTCAAGGTCCCTAAGCAATGCTCACACTGAGGGAGGTGGAACCTAAAGGTCTAAGAATAGTGTGAAGTGCTCAAAGTTGAGTTTTAAAGGGAGTTTTGAAATCACATAGTTTCAGAGATAACAAAGGTTTTTTTTATGAAAACCAGTTTGAAAAGGGCAGCAGCAAGACAGTCAGAACCAAGCAGGTATGCAGAGTTCCAAAAAGACAAACACAGGCAGGGCAGAGGGATTGGGGACAAGTAATTCACAGCAGCATATTTGCACATATCCAGTCCTTATAACAAAGTTACAGATTTTCACAAAAATGTAATAGGGAGATACAAATCTGAGAATACCCATTATTATAGGTGCATTAGAAGCCATGCAGAAAGTACATAAAGAGATGCTAGATATGCATACAGAATAGGGAAAGTAACCACATAGTCAAAAAGTCACATAGGCCATAATGAATCACATAGAGGAAAACAGGAGTCATGTTAGACTAGAAGAAGAAGAGACATCATAGAAAGAGAATGGACATGCTAGTTACATGGTACGCAATAGAATCACAACTAAAAGCACAAAAGAAACAACAAGAATCTTAACCAAAATTTAAACATATTGTTTAGGATGTTGTAACCTTAAATTAGAACATACCAGTGATAAGAGAGGGAGCAAAGCAGAAGAGAGCAAAGTGATAGCGCTATTAGCCTTGGCTTATAGATGGCTAATAATAAGCAAGAGTAGGAAGCAACAAATAGAGCAAAAACAGATAAAAAGAGAGAGAGCAAGAGAGAGTAGTATAGAGAGAACTTAGAGTGATGTCGATTGATCCCCCTCTGCTTAATGAAAGAGCAGGAATACTTATAGTTGAGAACATGTGATCAAATAAGGTAAGTATCACAAAATATGGTCATAAGAGCAGGCGGAATCAAATCAGTATAAAAAAATACTCTGCTCCCTTAAATTATGGGATTCAAACTCGAAAATGGTAAAGAACACATAGCACATAAGGTAAACAGAAAATATTACAATACTAAATAAGGAAAGGATCAAAGTTGCATGGTAATTAAGGAACTCATAATCAATCAGTCGGCTATCAAGACAAGTATTCCCTCAAGTCAAGGGATTCAAATTCAAACGGTAACATCAGTGACATATAAGGTAATAACAATCAGTACATGACTAGTAATGAAGGAATCAAAGTTCATTAAGTATAGGGTAGTCAATTAGGGCTAGATTCAGAAGACTTCAATTAAGGAAAATGGTTCGGTAAATAGAGTACCTCAACATATAAGGTAAATGAATCAATTAATTTAAACAGAAAAATAGAATTCTAAGGTTTTAAAAGAAATCTTTAAATCAAACTATCGAGTGAGGAAATCAGAATCAGTCAAGAGAAAGTCAGGATTCTATATTTCAACACATATATAGAGGAAACAGATAATCATAGCAACGGACAAGTTCATCATTATTTGACGGAAAGAGGTAAGAGATGCATAGACCCAGATAAGTAATCACATAGAGGTAACACAAGTAGGCTAAGGTTTTAGTAAAACTTATTCGAAGTATGACAAACACAAAATCATAATAGGAACCAAATAGTCAGGCTCATACGAAGAAACCAGATAGAAAGATCTTAAAAGTTAGGGCTTTAGACATATGCAAGTTTAAAAATCAACAAAAGTATAGAATCAGTTGAGATATGCAAAGAAAAGGTTCGAGACAAAAGGGAAAAGTCAGTTTAAACGGGTACAGAAGAGCTCAGAGAAACCCTAGTTTTAAAAGGAAGTAAAAACGTTTAAAAGCTGTTGAATCTTGAATATTGAGTTGAGAACAAAGTAAAACCCAAGGAAATAGGTAAGAATTGTTAAAATACCAGAGATTCAAGAGGTTTTAGGCAAAAATTAATGTTTCGTAAGAACCCCGAGAAAAATCGAAGAACCTACCGTGAAACTCAGAGGTCGTGGTGGTTCAGGCGTAGTCATGTCAAAACCCCACCGGAGAAGGCCGAAAAACAACCTCAAGTAGGATCTTCCAGTAGTCGTCTGCCATGGACGAAACCTTAAAGGTTTCAGAGGTGAAGGGACCCGGAGAGATAGGCTTCATAGTGGCCGGTGGTCGAAGGAGGTGAGCCTGGAAGTGGCCGGAGATGAAGGCAGGAGGCCATCGGAGAAGAAAAAGAGCCAGAAGGTTCTAGAGAGAAGGGGAGAGGNGGGGGGGGGGGGGGGGGGGTAGGTTAGGTGTTAATTAAGGTAATAAGAGATCTGGGCCGTTGATCTCATTTGATCAATGACTCAGATCAGCTGGGGGTTGGGCCGGGTATTTAATTGGGGTCTGGGTTGGGTATTTTAGGATTGGGCTGGGATGAATTGGGTTTAAAGATTGGGTTAAAAATGTGGCTAGGATTTAAATATATGTGGCTAATTGTTAAATACCCAATAAAATAAGATAATTAATTAATTAAAATAGTTAATAATTGTATGAAGTTCAAATAAGTGAAATTACAATAATTAGACAATATTAAAAATGTAAGAAACATAAATTCAAATTTTAAAAGGTATAAAATATCTAATTAGGTCGTAATTGCAATTAAATAAGACTCAATTAGCCACTTTATGAAATAATTGGATTTTAATAAATAAAAAGTGATTATAAATGACATACTTAACTTGGAAAATATTTTGAAACTATTTAGAGCGTAATTTAGGATTATAAAAATACTAGATATTGAATAAATAGGGAAATAATTTAGATAAAAATATGTAAAAATTAGGAAAAATATTCATTATTGGAACCAGTGATTTTGAAAGCTTATATACAAGTTTGAAAAATAATTTGAGGAAAAATTGGGTATCAACAACCTCCAGAGGATCCTATCCCTGAGGAGCAGGGTGAGGTGCCCCCAGCAGATCCAGCTCCGATGGATTTCGCGACGGCACAGGGCTTCCAGGAGGTCATGGGTCGTATGATGCGGTTCATGGATACTATGACTTAGGCTGGTTTATTTCCACCGGATCCTGCTACATCTCAGGCGGGAGGGGGAGTTCAGACCCCTACCACCCAGGTCGCAGGTCATGCAGCGGCAGTATATCAGACTGCGGGCACTCTGCCCGCGGGTGGAGTACAGCCAGCAGTAGCACCTAAGCTTAGACCAGCCGCGGAAGGCGATCTGCAGAAGTTACTTGATAGATGGACTCGACTGCACCCTCCTGTCTTCGGAGGTGAGAGGGGCGAGGATGCCCAGGATTTTATTGATAGGTGCAGGGACAGACTGCACATTATGAGGATTTTGGAGTCCCAGGGAGTTGATTTCACTACTTTTCAGCTAGAGGGCAGGGCCCGCAGATGGTGGCAGTCATTCATCCTGGGTAGGCCAGCAGGTTCCCTTCCTCTCACATGGGAGTAGTTCACTCAGCTATTCCTGGACAGGTATATTCCACCCTCCGAGAGGGAAGAGTTGCGGTATCAGTTTGAGCAGCTGGAGTAGGGGCAGATGACAGTGACGGATTACGAGGCCAGGTTTTCAAAGTTGTCCCGTCATGCCCTCATGATTCTTCCTATAGAGGCTGAGAGGGTGCGGAGATTCGTAGCTAGGTTACACTCAGGTATTAGGGCCAACATGGCCCAAGAGGTGGAGATGGGTACTCCTTATCAGCTTGTGGTCGAGATAGCTCGTCGGGTTGAGGGTTACCGATCGAGGGGCAGAGAGAAGGGTCAGCCGGATAAGAGAGTTAGATTTTCTGGAGATTTCCGAGGCGCCCCAGGCAGGGGCAGGGGTCAGTTCAGCAGAGGCCAGCCTAGCAGGCCACCATGTTCAGCTCCTCCACCACCTCCCCGTGCTGCCTCAGTGAGCCTTATTTTAGTGCCATTGATGTGCCGGAGAATTTCGGCACATTTAACACCATATTGCTTAAACTATGGCTCGTTTCAAGAGCATTTACTCTTATTAATCATAGAAATTTTGTATTTTGCAGTACACAAGGTGTAAACACTCAAGACCAGGCAAAAGGGAGTTAAAGAAGAGAAAAGAGAAGGAAAATGGTCAAATGTGATCGCATATGCAACATGCGAATCGCATTTCAAGCCTAGG
>ML295452.1:1238-36808 GCA_005239495.1 Nicotiana undulata | reverse complement strand
TATTATATTTGACTTCGACCGCTTTACACTATTTTAGAAGTGTAATTTGAGCGTATCAGTCACTCAGTACGAGACCAGGTTCATCACTCTAGCCATGCATGCACTTATGATTCTTCCCACTGATCGTGAGAGAGTGCGGAGATTTATTGAGGGTTTAGCTCAGCCCATCAGACTTCAGATGGCCAGGGAGTCAGGTACCGATATTTCGTTCCAGGATGCGGCCAATGTGGCCAGGAGGATTGAGATGATTTTGTCACTGGGAGGTGGTTAGGGGGCTGACAAGAGGCCTCGTCACTTCGGTCATTTCAGTGGAACCTCATCTGGAGGCAGGAATTCTTTCGACAGAGGTCATCCTCCCAGACCTTATCAGTCTGCACTTCAGGTATCTCACAGAGCACCACACACTCATGTTAGTGAACCACCAGCACCCATCACTGCAGCGCCACTTCAGAGTTTTCATGGTGGTTATCCGGGCTAACATGGCCAGTTCTAGAGCCAGCAGCCACAGCGACAGAGGCCTTGTTATTCTTGTGGTGTTCCTGGGCACATTGCGAGGTATTGCCCTAGAGCTTCTGGTAGTTCTCAGTATCAGGGTACTCGTGCCATGGTCCCCGCAGCAGGTGCACCCCCACCCCCTCAGCCAGCTAGGGGAGGTGGTTGTGGTGCTAGAGGTGGAGGTCAGACTAATAGAGGTGGAGGGCAGGCCATGAGAGGTAGAGGCCAGCCCGTAGCAGGTAGACCCAGAGATGTGCAGGTTGGAGGGGCTCAGCCCCGGTGCTATGCTTTTCCTTCTCAACCTGATGCTGAGGCTTCTGATGCATTTATTACAGGTACAGTTTCAGTTTGCAGCCGAGAGGCTTCGTTGTTATTTGATTCGGGTTCTACATTCTCCTACGTGTTTTCATATTTTCCCCTTATTTGAGTATGCCTCGTGATTCCTTGAGTACTGTTGTGCATGTGTCTACACCGGTGGGTGATTCTATAGTGGTAGATCGAGTCTACCGTGCTTTCTTAGTAGTTATTGGTGGCATGGAGACTCAGGTTGATCTTTTGCTTCTTGATATGGTTGACTTTGATGTTATATTGGGGATGGATTGGTTATCCCCCTATTATGCTATTCTGGACTGTCATGCCAAGACAATGACCTTGGCCTTGCTAGGGGTACCTCGTTTGGAGTGGAGGGGGACTCCTAGTCATTCTTCTGGTAGAGTCATTTCTTATATGAAGGCTCGACGCATGGTCGAGAAGGGTTGTTTGGCCTATATGGCCTATGTTCGTGATTCTAGTGCCGAGGTTCCTTCCCTGGAGTCTGTGCCCGTGGTTCGTGAGTTTCCAGAGGTATTCCCTGCTGACCTGTCGGGTATGCCACCCGACAGGGATATTGACTTTGTTATTGAGGTAGCTCAGGGCACCCAGCCTATTTCTACTCCACCGTATCGTATGGGCCCCCCAGAGCTGACAAAGTTAAAGGAGAAGTTGCAAGATTTGTTGGATAAAGGCTTCATTAGGCCTAGTGTTTCTCCTTGGGGTGCTCCAGTGTTGTTTGTCAAGATGAAGGATGGCTCGATGAGGATGTGTATTGACTATCGGCAGTTGAATAAGGTTACTATTAAGAACAAGTATCCTTTGGCGAGGATTGATGATCTATTTGACCAGCTTCAGGGTGCTACAGTGTTCTCCAAGATAGACTTGAGATATGCTTACCATCAGCTGAGCATTAGGGCTTCTGATGTCCCTAAGACAACCTTTCGCACTCGTTATGGGCACTATGAGTTTTTGGTGATGTCTTTTGGGTTGACTAATGCCCCCGCTGCATTTATGGAGTTGATGAACCGAGTGTTCAGGCCTTATTTGGACTCATTCATCATTGTTTTCATTGATGATATATTGATATACTCTCGCAGCCGAGAGGAGCATGAGCAACACCTTAGAGTTGTCCTCCAGACTCTAAGGGATAGTCAGTTGTATGCCAAATTCTCCAAGTGTGAGTTTTGGTTGAGTTCCGTTGCATTTCTAGGCCATGTGGTTTCATCAGAAGGTATTCAGGTGGATCCCAAGAAGATTTCAGCAGTTAGAGATTGGCCTAGGCCCACTTCAGCCACAAAGATTCAGAGCTTCTTGGGCCTAGCAGGCTATTATCGCCGATTTGTGAAGGGATTTTCATCTATCGCTGCCCCGATGACCAGGTTGACTCAGAAGAGTGCTCAGTTCAGGTGGTCTGATGAGTGTGAGGAGAGCTTTCAAAAACTCAAGACAACCTTGACCACGGCACTGGTGTTAGTGTTTCCCACAGGTTCAGGACCGTATACCGTGTATTGTGATGCTTCACGGGATGGGCTTGGTGCAGTGTTGATGCAGGATGGCAGAGTTATAACCTATGCTTCTCGTCAGTTGAAGATTCATGAGAAGAACTATCCGGTTCATGATTTGGAGCTTGCAGCTATTGTTCATGCATTGAAGATTTGGAGGCACCATTTGTATGGGGTTCCATGTGAGGTGTTCACGGACCATAAGAGCTTGCAGTATCTGTTCAGACATAAGGAGTTGAACATGAGGCAGAAGAGATGGTTAGAGTTGCTGAAGGATTATGATATTACCATTCTCTATCATCCAGGGAAGGCCAATATGGTGGCCGATGCTTTGAGTCGGAAGTCAGTCAGTATGGGCAGTCTAGCTTATTTATCAGTCAGGGAGTGACCTATTGTGTTGGATGTTCAGGCTTTAGCCAACCGATTTGTGAGATTGGAGGTTTCTGAGACTGGCGGTGTGTTGGCCCATATCGTGGCCCGTTATTCATTGTATGATCGTATTCGGGCTAGGTAGTATGATGATCGTTATCTATGTACTCTTAGAGATACGGTTCGGCACGGGGGTGCCAAGCAGGTCACAGTGGATGATGAGGGAGTTCTGAGGATGCAGGGTCATATTTGTGTACCTGATATTGATGGCCTTCGTGAGTTGATTCTTCAGGAGGCCCACAGTTCCCGGTATTCCATTCATTCGGGCACCGCGAAGATATACCAGGACTTGCGGCAGCATTATTGGTTGCGTAGAATGAAGAAGGATATTGTAGCTTATGTAGCTCGGTGCTTGAACTGCCAGCAAGTTAAGTACGAGCACCAGAGACCCGGTGGTTTGATGCAGCAGATTCAGCTTCCCGAGTGAAAGTGGGAGCGTATCACGATGGATTTTGTAGTTAGGCTTCTACGGACTCAGAGGACGTTTGATGCAGTATGGGTTGTTGTGGATAGGCTAACCAAGTCAGCACATTTCATTCATGTGGCAGTTTCTTATTCAGCAGAGAAGTTGTCAAAGATTTATATGAGAGGGATTGTCAGATTGCATGGGGTGCCTTTATCCATTATATCAGACCGAGGTACTCAGTTTACCTCCCATTTCTGGAGAGTATTTCAGCGAGAGTTGGGCACACAGATCGAGTTGAGCGCAGCATTTCATCCTCAGACGGACAGACAGTTCGAGCGTACCATTCAGATTTTGGAGGATATGTTGCGAGCTTGTGTCATTGACTTTGGTGGTTCATGGGATCAGCTCTTGCCTATGGCATAGTTTGCCTACAACAACAGTTATCAGTCGAGCATTCAGATGGCTCCGTATGAGGCGTTATCGGTCTCCAGTCGGATGGTTTGAGCCGGGAGAGGCTAGATTGTTGCATTCTGAGTTAGTCCAGGATGCCTTGGACAAGGTGAAGATCATTCAGGATAGACTTCGTACAGTCCAATCAAGGAAAAAGAGTTATGCGGATCGCAGAGTTCGAGATTTGGCTTTCATGATAGAAGACCAGGTATTTCTTCGAGTGTCGCCTATGAAGGGCGTGATGAGGTTCGGAAAGAAGGGAAAGTTGAGCCCTAGGTACATCGGTCAATTTGAGGTTTTGGACAAGGTAGGAGAGGTGTCCTACAGACTTTCCTTGCCACCGCATTTATTAGCCGTGCATCCAGTGTTTCATGTATCTATGCTCCAAAGGTACATTGCAGATCCATCTCATGTTCTTGACTTCAGCGGTGTCCAGTATGACCAGGATTTGACTTATGAGGAGGAGCCTATAGCCATATTAGCTAGGCAGGCTTGTCAGTTGAGATCGAAGAGTTATCCTTCGGTTCGTGTTAAGTGGAGAGATCAGCCTGTCGAGGCAGCTACTTGGGAGTCCGAGTCCAATATGCGGAGCCGTTATCCCCATCTTTTCCAAGACTCAGGTACCTTACTATGTCCGTTCGAGGACAACGTTTGTTTTAGAGGTGGAGATTGTATTGACCCAAAGGGTCATCATGTGTAACTTTATCTAAATTGGTGTTCCGAGGCCACGAAAGCCTCGGTTAAACTCACTTCGATATGCATGCGCAGCGCTGACGCGTAGCCGGGAAGGCTTGATGTGAAAATTTGATAAAAAGTTGAATTTATAGTAATTAATTGAATACAGTTGACTTTGGTCAATATTTTTGGTAAACGGACCCGGACCCGTGATTTGACGGTCCCAGAGGGTCCGTAGGAAAATATGGGACTTGGGCGTCAGCTGGAAATCGAATTCCAAGAAATGAATTTTTAAAGAAAATTGTTTTCTGAAAAATATAAAAGGTTTTTGAGAATGATAATTAATGTGAAAACTGTGTTACCGGGCCCGTATTATGGTTCCGGAGCCCGAATCAGGTTTAATATGTGTTACATGAGTTATCTGTAAAATTTGGTGTAAAACGGACTTAATTTGACATGTCTCGGATCGGAATTGGAATATTTGAACTTTATGAAGTTTTAAGAAAATTCTATGAATTTTGGGGTTTAATTCCTTGTTTTGATGTCATTTTGGTGATTTAAATACATGATTAAGTGTGTGGGATGAATTTGAAGACGTGTGTACATTTGGTTTGAGGTTCCGAGGGTTCAAGTGAGTTTCGGGTAGGTCCCGGGATGTCCTTAGGCTTAATATATAGCTGTTGCAGGTCAGAGAGGTCAAATTTCTGAACCCACCACCGCGGACCGCGGTCCTTTTCATGCTAGCCGCGGTGGGGGGCTTCGCGGCCGCAGTCGTTTTCTCGCGGTCCGCGGTGGAGGAGCTGGGCCACTGGTCCGACTTCAGAGGCCTATTCGTTTGATCAACAAGGAATTTTGAGATGATTCAAAAATGAAAGTTGTAGCCCTTCGTGTGTAGTTTCCAGAAAGATAAGGAAATAGTAATGTGGACGTCTGTAGAGAAAGTTATGGCCAAAATACTAAAGCATATCACTGCAGTCATTTTCTTGGTTTTTCTTCAGTTTTTCTTGACTTTTGTCACCGCGGCCGCGGTCGTTTCTGCACGGACCGCGGTGGGGGACCTGAGAGGGGTATAAATAGATGGGAATTTCAGTTATTTTCATTTTTCAAAGCCCTAAAAACATAAGAGGCGATTTTCAAAACACTCCTTCTTCTCAAAATTATTAGTAAGTGATTTCTAACTCATTTTCTTTACTCCTTAACTTCTTTTTACAAAATTTCATCCTAGAATCTAGGGTTTCATGGTGGAATTGGGAACTTTGGGGAAAAACCTAGGAATATTGAAATTTGGGAATTTGACCTCGTTTTGAGGTCGGATTTCAAAACAAATTGTATATTCGGGCTCGTGGGTGAATGGGTGAATGGGTGATCGGGTTTTGGTCCGAGCCTCGTGTTTGGATCAAGCGGGCCCGGGGTCGAACTTTGGTATTTTTGGAAGAATGTTGGGAAATGTATAATTAGGCTTTGGGATTGAATTATTGAGTCATTATTGATACTATTAAGTTAATTATGATTAGATACTATCATTTCAGAGTTGGATTCGAGAGGAAAGGCGGTGTTAGAGACTTGATTTGCGTTCTTGGAGCCGAGGTAAGTGTTTGGCCTAACTTTAGTGAGGGAATAGGTGTTGAGTCATATATGCTACTTGTATTATCATGTTCAATGTATAGGTGAGGTGACGAGTACCTATGCATTGTTTGTCAAGCATGCCCGTGAGTCTAATTTGGTGAATTACTTGTTATTATTCCGGTATTTTTTGTGTTTTGAAGTAGTTTTTCCCTTGGAAAGTTGTTGAATTGATGTGAATACCTGTTTAAATAATTGTGATATGATATTTCAGTCGAGGACTCAATTCATTATGTTATACATTTGTAAGAGATTGGTTACATCTGAGTCCCTTGTCGGGCATTGTTATTATTTTTGGTTGATGATTTCCCCCTTGCTGGGTGGTTTTGAATGATATTTCATATTGTTAAATTCCTTGTCCAGCTGTTACATATTGTTGATTTGGGTGAGGAAGAGTGTAAAGCACGAAGGGTGATGCCGTGTATTCATCTCATTCATTTCATACATTGCATAGTGAGGAAGAGAGTAAAAGAAAAAAGGGTGATGCCGTGCCATGATTTATACTGCTTTCATTTATACACTGCATTGTGAGGACGAGAGTAAAATCACGAAGGGTGATGCCGTGCCATTATTTATATTGCTTTCCTTTACGCATTGCGTTGTGAGGATGAGAGTAAAAGCACGAAGGGTGATGCCGTGCCATTATTTATATTGCTTCCATTTACGCATTGCATTGTGAGGATGAGAGTAAAATCACGAAGGGTGATGCCGTGTACATTTTGTTTGAGTTACTATTTCCTGCTGTTTTGGTTCTTTGCATTATTGTTCATTCGATTATTCGTATTTGCTTCTCACTTGTTACCCCATTACTTGTTCCCGTATTACCATGCTTAACTGTTTATTTCTTGCTATTTTCTTTAGTACATATTACAGGACTGCGCTGGTAAATTGTTGTTGTCGTGTCTAGCCTCGTCACTACTTCGCCGAGGTTAGGCTCGACACTTACTCAGTACATGGGGTCAATTGTATTGATGCTACACCTGCACTTCTTTATGTTGTGCAGATTATGCAGCCGGACCCGTTGGACATCGTTGTGGGAGTATCCTTCGGTCCATTCCAGACGACACCGAGGTAGTTCCGCCTACACCTGACAGGCCATAGCACATAAATGCTTCCAAATGAAATCTATTACGACGGTCGACATGCCCCACACACATCTGCACAAACCATACACATACTCAATCACACCGAAGGAACTGATCACTGCCGTACATGTGCCATTTCAACCATGGCTAACCAATCTATCTTCTTTTAATTATCTTTAATTTCCTCAGAGATAATAGTAACTTCCTTCAACTCATAGCAAACTCAACCCTCACTCATCCCGAGCGACCTTGATTCACGAGATCATGCTGCCTAAATCCCGCAACCCGTCTCATACCCTCCTGATAATCTTTATACAATGCGGAGTTTATTTCTCTCACTCCTCCAACACTATCTTGCATGATGAAAATAACATAGAGCACTCCAACCATTTTCCCCCTCTCCGAAATTACGCTGCAAAAGCTCAATTCTTAGTCATACTGCTATCTTTAACCCTTAAACACCGCATTCTAACCTTCAAATTTACTAGGACCACTGCTGAGAGTCACCCACTCTGACTGGCCCCGAATACAATCAACTCCAAGGCTCTTCTAGCACATGAACATGCTCTCAATGAAACACGTGACTGAGTCACTACCCTTACAACTTGCCTATGCCTTAAGCATAAATTCTGAATCTTTCAAAGCCTAACTCTGGTCCAACAGGGCCATATTTTGCACACATTCATCAAATCCCACGCACAATCACCATTTTACTCCTTTCCCTTAGCTGTAACAACTTGCCGATGCGCCGACAATCCGCAACCCCATGAGAACACAATCCTACAACCCACTTAGCCCGAAGCTACTCCTTGCACCACTCTAGACTTTGCTGAGATCCCTTCTCCTTTGTTAACATAATCTTGATCCTCCAATCCGTCCAATTCTTCCGAATTCTCCTATTAGCATTCCCTAAATACTCAAATTCTCTAGCACCAACCACACATTCTGCCTCCTACCGAATAGCCATTAGGATTCCTCGCAGAAACTTGCCAACCAAACAACCGCTAACCTACTCACAGGAGATAACCCACCTGTGGAAATCACCAACTGACACCTTCCAACAACGTTGCGCTGCACACCCTCTACAACATCAATATCCCAGCCTAAGCCTGTTCTCATTCACCAACTTTGCCCATCCGTCCGCTCCTCATGGACATCTACTAAATGCGCTACAACATCTTCAAATTCACCGCCATATTGCATCCATTACCCCGACATATGGGCAAGCATTTTACCATCATATCAACACCGCGCGATAACAAACCGTAAACACCTTAACAACCTCAACATAGCCTTTAAGCTCTCAAGGACACATCTTCTAGGGTGGAACAACATAATATCCTTCTGCAGGACGATAACAACAGCCCAAACAACTATGTACGGAAAACATCACGCACCATATATGTAGCACCATACTCCTAACATCCCTGTAGCCTCTCGGAGATAAGTACATAAGTCTCCGTACCGATCCGCAAGACTCTATTAGACTTGCTCAAGACTTGTGAAACCTAAAGGAATCTAGAGCTCTGATACCATATTGTCACGACACAAAATCTATTAAGGTCGTGATGGCGCCGGACACCACTGTCAGGCAATCCAATCATTGAATAGTTGAGTTTAGTTCTTGTTTTAACAATTTCGAAATCGTTACCTTTCACTTACAGCCCACTGAGCAAATAGAAATTCATTAAATAAATATTACAGGTAAACAATTTAATTTATTAGAGTAAAACCCCAAACACATCCCAGAACACGGTGACACAAGTACATGAGCAATTTCTAAGAATTTATACAATTATACAAAGCTTTTCCGAGGTACAAATTGGACAAGGACTTTAAAATAAAGTACAAATACATATGAGGAAGTCTTTGCCGGCTGCGGGTCGTCTCCAGATGATGCAGCTCATCTAAGTCTCCGAGTCAGACACTTTACTATGAAGGTACATGTGCAACAAAATGCACAACAAGTGTAGTATGAGTACGAAAATAACGTGTACTCAGTAAGTATCCCGCCTAACCTCAGAGAGGTAGTGACGAGAGGTCGAATTAAACACTTGCTATAAGTCGGTTAAATATAATCAAGTGAGGTGCTAAGCATGAGTATCATAAAAAATTAAATAATAATCAGGGATAAGAAATATCAACTTATTTCACATTTTACACATCAATTCTTCTTCATTTTTTAACTGGCAATTCAAAATTTCCTTAGGCCCATAAACATGTATAAATCACAGGAAATACGCAGCATTTATCATGCGCAAGAAAATGCCGAGGGTCGAACGGCGCGGACCAACAATAATAAACTGTGCACTGTTGAGGGTCGAACGACTCGAACCATAGATGCATCTATTTTCCCCGCACGCGAATCAATCATGCGACGCGGTCAACATAATAATAATAAGGCTACCCTACTCGCGAATCATACCTGTGACTCAGGTGCTCATATGTACACGTATTCACATAATAAATCCGCATTTTTATCAAGAAAACAACTTCTCAAGAAAATGATAAAATTCTCTTTAGGTGAACATGCAGATAGTATTTAAATCATTTTAGGAAATTCATTTGCCACGTTTGACGAGGTTTTCAAATATTACAAATCTATCTGAAAAACAATTACGCAAGGAGGAATAAATTCTCTTTCTAAATGATTTGGAAAAATGAACTCTAATCTTCTTAGGTATTCAATTACTATTTCGATCATATTAGCGGTCTAATATTACTGGCAAGATCACAAGTACAACAAGTAAGGCATACTAGTGGGTCCTAGACTACCCGAACATAGGCATATTAGTAGCTACGCACGGACTCCCGTCACCTCGTGCGCACGTAGCCCCCGCAATTAGTAACATGTATTAATTTAGTTCACCTATGGGGACAATTCCCCCTCACAATGTTAGAAAGGAGACTTACCTCGCTCTGAAACTTCATAACCATCTTCCAAGCCCTCCCGATGACTTCAATTGATGCACAACGCCCCAAAACTATCCAAATAACGGCAAACTAAATGAAAATATACTCTAATACTTGTAAAAATCCAAATTAAATAAATTCCCAACTCCGCTCAAGGAATTGACCAAACTGCCCTTGGGCCCACGTGCCCGGATTCCGAAATTTCTCAAAGATAAACTCTACCCATAGTCTTACTAGCTCAAATATACCATTTACTCTAATTTCCATGCTCAAATTCGTGGTAAAAATCCAAAATACAAATTTCTAGGTTTTCTTCAAAATTCCCAATTTTTCCTCAATTTTCATGTTCAAATCCATGTAATAACCTTGTATTTAACTCAAAAAATGGGAAGAATTTACGTACCTAGTGATGCTTGGTGGAGATCCCCTCTTGAAACTCCTCAAAATCGCCCATACCAAGTGAAGAAATGAAGAAATGGCCAAAATCCCGTTAAAAATAACACACTGCCCCCAGAAAAACCCCCTATGCGATCGCATAAGCCAACTATGCTGCCCAGATTTCCTCATGTGCGTTCGCATGCCCGCTCCGGTGTTCACAAAGGCCAAGCGCCCCACAGCCTCCAAACGCACCCTTGTGCGATCGCACTGCACCCCCTATGGTCGCACATGCCAATTTCCAGCCCCCCATAATTTCTTCTTCGCGATCGCAAACACTGGGCCGCGATCGCATAGCACACCAGTGACACCAGAAAACAACAACAGCAGGTAGGGCAAAAATGGTCCGAAACCACCCCGAAACACACCCGAGGCCCCCGGGACCCCGTCCCAATCAAACGACTCAGTCCCATAACATCCCAAGAACTTGCTCGAGGCTTCAAATCACATCAAACATCGCTGAAATCATGAATCGCACTAAAATTCAAACTTTATGAACTTGGAATTTGAAACTTCCACCTCCGATGCTGAAACCTGTCAAATCACCTCCGATTGACCCCAAATTTTTCACACAAGTCATATTCGAAATTACGGACCTGCTCCAACTTCCGGAATTGCATTCCGACCCCGATAACAAAATTTCCACTTTCGGTCGAATTTCCCAAAAACCTTCAAATTTCTATCTTTAGCCAAACAACTTCAAAATAACCTAAGGACATCCGAATTCACTTCCGATCGCGCTCCCAACTCCAGAATCACCATACGAAGCTATTCCCAGACTCAAAATCCCAAACAGACATCAATATCACTAAAATGCGCTTCAAGCCAAACTTAGGAAATTCCTTCAAAAATGCTGACTTCCACAATATACGCTGAAACGCTCCCGGGTTATCCAAAACCCGATCCGGACATACGCCCAAGTCCGAAATCATCATATGAACCTGTTGAAACCTTCAAATCCTGATTTTGAGGGTCGTTTACTCCAAATTCCAATCTTAGTCGATTCTTCCAACTTAAGGCTTCTGAAATGAAAACCTTTCCTTTCAATTTAACTTCAAACTTCCCGAATTTCAACTCCGACCATAAGCACAAGTCATAATACCTGAAATGAAGCTGTTCATGACTTCCAACCGCTGAACGACGTGCTAGAGCTCAAAACAATCGGTCAGGTCATTACAACACTTATAAGCAGGATGCTACAGGGAATTTAGGACTGTCACCCTTTCTTCTTACTCTAGATAGTGTGATAGAGCCTGTTGTAAAGATTTAAACTCCTAAACTCTATTTTGTTCGTAATAAGAGATACCTACATCCAAAAGACAGTTGGTAAAAGATTAAACGTGGTTGTGGAAGAGTTGAGTTAGAGGAACTCAATTTTGCATCGTGCTTATGATGAAAAAATGTGAGGTCTTCAGCAGAACATGTGTATACTAAGATGGGCAAGGTTTTTGATAAGGAGCTTTAAGGCAAGAATATCTATCCACCCATATGCTGAAAAGCAATGAGAGAATCAAAAGGTAGATACAAGTTTCAACAAGTAAAAGAAGCAAGATGAAGAAGGGTACCGGGTACTAGCTAGTGAAGATTATCATTATTTACCATTCAGGAAGGGAGATATTAGCATTTTGAGTTACCTTAAACAGTAGCAGAGGTATGTACAATCGGCCACACCCATCTCCGTTATGCCTTATGGAAACTAACATATATGGTTTAAGAGAAGTACGGGATATCAGGATTGGTTGGGTTAGAGTTACCCAAAAGGATGGATCGATTGTTTGCGTCAGTTGTCATTTCCGAAGGATATTGCAAATATGCTAATAGATCTCCTTGTGAGACACCCAGATGGATGGATTGTTTGCATCAGCTAGATATGAGTACTACAAAGATAGGCACTAGAAGCCTGGAAGGGATAAATATTATCTTAGTGTGGTCCCATCCCTAGTAGAGAGAGAATGTTAGGCAACCCGAAGAGCCAGTGGATGGAGCAAGGGGAGCTAAAAACAAAAGAATATCTTGTTAATGCTTTCAGAATAAAGTGATAGAAAGAAATGTTAGCAGGAAATTAGAAGAGAGTTAATGAAGCATTATGAGTAAGATGTGATACATGGATGACAACGGTATATAAAAAATAATTACAGTATTACAGAGTCTATAGTAAAGTGAAGGAAAAGACGAGAAGTGACAGGCCTTGAGACAACAAAAGAGTATAGGTCATAAAGTCATATCCTCATTTCGAGAAATAAGTTCGTGACTATAACGTGATTATCAGAAGGAAAAGTTAGACCCCAAAGTAATAGAAATCAGTATGGGCTAGTGAACAAGGTAAACTAAACATGAATTGGGGACTGAGTGATTTGATAATAGTTGGAATCATGAGAATTTCATATTGCGTTCTGGCGATAAAAGAATGGACTACACAATAATAACCCTTAAAGGTCATTCTGGAAGACGGTTCCCTAAAGCAAGCAATGTGACCAACTTTAGGCTTAAGGGACTATATGTGCCAATTACACTAAGTGTCACCCTTGTGCATATGAAATTTTGTTATCCTTAGTACAGAAGGATTACCGCAAGGCAGGTAAGAGTTATCGATGATGTGAAATACGCCAAAGATGAAAAGGTAAAACATCTATAGGTAGATCATTGTAGCACTAAATCTTAATACTCCACTAAAGGGGGGAATATGGACTGATGTGGCATTAAGTCAGAAATAAGTGGTTCTAGTCACTATGGAATGATAAAGGAAGAATGTGATAAGAATGAGAAAGGGATAAGATTGCACTTATTCAAAGCCTACAGATATGCTACGATTCCAGAACATTATGCAAACACGACGTCAAAGAGAGGAAGTAAGGGTTCCTTCCCGAGATGTTATTGATAGATAAGGAGCCAGTACGAGACGTAAGTTAAGACAAAGAAAATGACCCAAGAAAGATTACGCAGAATATTGATGGACCAACGAGTAGTTAGTAGTTTATTCAGGAAGAGCCTAGTCATGGCTAGACAAGAGGTTACAGACAAATTAGCAGATCGTGCAAGATAAACATAGTAAAACCCAACATAGTGAATTCAACCCCGCAATTATGACATTGTAATACTTGAGAAATATTCAGATAGGAGTCGGGGTAGTTAAAGGTACCATATGAGTGTTACAGAAATAAAAGAGAATGACACTGGGAAGACAGTAAAAATATTAGTTCAGAAGCAACCCTAAAAGAACAAGGACGTGGAAATAAGTAACTATGGATAATTATAGGCGGGAAATCCGTCGAGTATTCGATGTAATAAGATCGCAGCTTTGCAAGAGTCAGAGGGTCCTTAAGTACTACAATTAAAGGCTAGCTGAGGAAATAAGGACAAAGGCTTCGACCTAATCACAGTGACCTAAATAGGAAATGGTCTTGTAACAACAGTCTCACAACAACATTGTATGCACTCCATAAGAAAGTGGCACCTATCGTGGCTAATGAATGGGAAATGAAACCAAAAGTAATATTCGAGACCATATGAAATGCACAAAATTCTAGCATGTGTGGAACTAAGATGAGCTAAGTATGCACGCTACAAGGGGGCATAAAGACCAAGAAAAGTAATTGCATACGTTTAGAGAAATCTTAGAAGGAACGAACATAATTATTCGATCAATGATCTAGAGTTAGCTGATAATCATATAGTCGTAGAAGATTCCACTATAAATTAAAAGAAAGAATTGAGCCCATATCATAGACAAAGGATTGGATTGTTAGAAGATTGTATCATGGATATTACATAGCGCGCATAAAGGTCTAAAGTAAGAACTAATACCGTGAGCCACATATTGGAAGATAGCTTAAGCCTACATAAAGGTTGATCAGAGGGAAGAGGAAACTAATGAGTTACATTAACTAAGTAAATCGGGAGTCTGATTATTGGACCCAAAAAATTATAGAAATAGTGACTGAGAACATTGCAGAATCACCCTTAACATAAAAGGTACAAGAGAGATAGTACAGTACCCATATTCTATAACGGCCTTATGATAAAGCCAGCTAGAAGAAAAAACTAGCCTCATAAGAAGTTAGTATGAAGCTTTCACCCGATTGTGTATGCACCAGAGGTGCAAGTATTATAATAGAGCTACAAGTAGTGGATGTGAATTATACCTATGTGGAAGGGAGGTCATGAAAGAGATAGAAGATGTGATGCAAGATTTTAAGGTAAGTAAGGTGAACAACATACAAGATACGTAAATCAGAAGGTTGTGAATAGTCCATACTTCAGATAGAAGGCTAAAAGCGATGGGATTTAGTATCTAGGAGTGATAGCAGCGTCGTCAGTCGTATATTTTGCAAGCCCGTGGTTTCTAGGTACTAAGAGGTGTAGTTAAACAAACAAAGAAGAGTTAGAGATGATGTGATGTCTCACTTGATGTTCCAGAATAACATAAGAAGATCTATAGTGCAAGCAAGATGACTGAAGGTTGCGAGTAGTATAAATAGATACGTGTAGATCGCAAGCTAAGTATGGTAGAACGAAAAGGTTTTAGGAAGAGAGGAGTAAGGATAAGAAAAGGAAAGTGAGAAGGTAACGAAAATAGATAAGTCCTCAGGATTAAGCCCATGATAACAAGAAGAGCTGATGGTTTATCTAAGTTATAAGCTTAGTATAGCCTAAATGAACTCAAAGGAGTCCAAGACTAGTAGCATTTAGAAGAGATGTAATGTTGTCCTGGTAGTAGAATTTGGGTGTAATTGTGATAAATAAAGGATGACGTTTGGGCCTTCGATTAAGTAATGATTTGAAGGGAAAAAAGGGATTTTATGAATTGTACAATATTAAAATACCAACGTAAGGTGAATCACATTGGGACACTATGAAATACGGTTATGAAAGCATGGTATCGCTCCATGTGGATCAGTCTACTCATTTCAGATGTTCCCCGATGAGACGTGAGCCCTAGCGGCAGTGTTACATAAAAGGTCAAGTCATCAGTGGTAGATTATAGATCAATATTGAGGTTAATAAATAATGAATGGATAAAAGTTACAAAGTATGAGATGAGATTAGAATGTCATTTTTAAGATGAAAAGTAATGAGGAAGCCTTAAAGGACATACATTTATACATATAGGATAAGCAACGAAAGTAACCTGGAGTGTGGTAACAGACCTCAGTAACGATAAATTGAAGTGAGAGTTATGGTATAGTATAACCTACCTAGATGCAGTAAAGTCATATAAATTGATAACTGAGTCTATGAAATAAAATATAGCAAAATCCGTATGTTCAACAAAGTACCAAGCGAAGAACTTCAATATACCTATAGATGCCCTGAGAGACATCTTATCAAGATTTATATATGTTTACAAAGTGAGGCATAGAGATTGGCTAAAAGCTGGAGGAAAAATGAGAGAAGAGTTGCATAAGCACATTTACAAGGTTAGAGTCGTACAGGTTGCATGGTAGAAGGTAGCAACAATGACGAGATTGGAAGGATTCCGACTACAAGTCGTGGTGTGAGAAGAGGCCTAAAGGGGGAATGGCCTGGCCTTTGGAATTATTCATAGAAAAGTTGCCTAGGTGGAAAGGAGAGTACTAAAGTATTCGTAAGACATAAGTTATGAAAATGATAAGTGCATCAGTCAACATTCGAGGATGAATGTTCCAAAGGGGTGAATGATGTTACACCCCATGTTTACGTATGTGGAAGTACGCCATAGGTAAATTGATGTAAGCTCGAAAATAAGATGTTACATCCCGCATTTTCATACGTTAAAGTTTCATCGTAAGATAATGGACGTAAGCTCAGGAATGAGATTATTTTAGATTATAAGTATTACGCTATTTCATACAAGTGATAAGTAATTTGAGATAATTCTTAATTATGTGGGTAATTATTAATTTTTGGTGGAAGATTAACTAATTAATTACAATTCTTTGGATAAGCTGCCCCCCCCCCCCCAACGTGGCTCCCTAAGTAGTCTTGATCAAGACCCATGTAATTACACTTAAATTCACGTAAAAGGTGGCAAATATGGAGAAGTCTTTAGCCAACAAAGCCACATAGTGGGGAACACTCCCAAAGGTTAAGAGAACCTTTTTTTTTCATATTTGAATCTCTAAAATGACAAAGAAATCTTCAGCAACTCATTCAAAATGATAGCAACGTGATTTGCTACAAAAATTCATACAAGACTACTTAGCAACGTGAGAATTTGCGATTCTAAAGGAGTACGATGCAATCTTTCTCTAGAATATCATACAAATTCTCCCCTACTTTTTTAAGCAAATCAACTAGGCAAGATCCTAAAGCTAGTTTTATTAATAATAAAAGGCAAAAAGAAAAGAACCACATAGGAATAGTACACATAAGGGGGACAATAGCACCAGTAGTGTTGCCTTTATGCCTTGGCTATATAATCACTCCTCTGCGCCTCACAATGCCCTATATGGAAGCCTCATGTAGAGGAATCATGGGATAGCTGCCGGTAAAGTCTCACGAGGGCATATAATCTCATAGCCGCTTTGGTATTTTTCCAAAGGCATAGGACCTGTGCATACACTATTGGGATAAACCTTACCTTACTAATCCTATCGAGGCATAAAATAGCCTCTCCTACTAACATGCATGTAAAAAAAAGAACTAGAAAGTATTAAATATTCTATGATCATCACAGAGTTTATAACATACTCTGTGATGATATTACATATGACTATACTAATGTGATGATAAAATATAAAAATGTAAAAGTGATTGTGCTGCTCTTTCTTTTCTAACTTTGTGTAATCTTCAATTTGTATAATCTTATCTTCTTCAGCATCCCTCTTCAATATGTCTTCAAAATTCATCATTTCTTTTTTGAAAGATTGGTCTTTGTTGGCGTAGTTGGAAGAACCTGTTTTTGTTTGGCAACTCTCATTGGGAGTCGCCTTATGTTCACATCTTCACTCACCTTGCCTTCCCAACTATTTTCTCTTGTGTGTGTCTTCTTTCTTTTTCCGCTATACATAGGTGATAAGTCACCTTTCCTTGCTGCCTCTGCTCGATATTTACTTAGAAGTTCATCTTCCTCTCCCTCTTCATATATATCTCTGCCCAGTTTCACCGGATTAGGCATGTCCTGCTCAATACCTTGTGTCATCAAGGCCTTTGTATCATGACTATTTTCCAAGGTTGTGTTGTTTTGCTTCAGCTACATGCCTTTCGCCTTCTTTCTATTTTTACTCACCTGACCAGTGCTCAAAGCATTATGATTTAACAAAAATGCAGGTTTACAACTTACCATCGCATCCAAAAAATTCCTTTCCTCCGCACTGATCACTGGAACACCTAGAAGTTGTTGTTGTTGTTCCTGTTCTGTCGCTGAATTCATTGTTTTTGGCATGGTATCACATTGCTGCTGTCCTGTATCTAGTTGTTGTTGCTGTCCAAGAGTTGAGATTTTTTGTAATTGTTGATTAACCCTATCTTATCGATTAAAAAATGATGCTTCCCATGCTGTTTCTTTACAGGAAAAAGAGCAGCTGGATTGCTCGATTGTTGCTGCCCAGGTCCATCATCCTGCTGCCTAGAGTTAGGAATAAAATGTGGAGCTTTAGAATTTAGTTTGCTACCTGACCCTACCTTGGATGACTTCCAATTTTTGTAAAAGATGGTGAACCTACTGGTAACATTTCATCACCACTACACCTCTCGCCTTCATCAGTAGAGTCGTCCACAAAATCAGCCCCCCAATCTTCATCATCGTCGTACTCATGTTGGTCAACCCAGAGTTTAGATTTAATTTCTATCGCTCTCATATTTTCTTTAATAACCTCATTGTTGTTTCCAGTAGAAAGCACCAACTGTCCATGATCTCCACCATGTTCACCACACAACTCCATAGATTGTGTAGGAACTTCAAACACGGATTTGTTCAACGTCACAATTGGTTGTTTAACCATATTGGCGTGTGTTATCATTGCTGCCTGGGCCTCTTCAATAATTTGTTCCACATGTGGGCTGGAGAAGTGCAAGGTTGGAGAGGTGTGATCACCAACAGTAACAATCTCAAGCTTTGAATTTTGCTGCTGCTTTTCACGATCTGTAGAGCTGGCATTTAACGGTCATGTCTCATCATCCCTCTGTTGGTCCTTATTTCCAGCCTCCTTCATAGCATATTCACCATCATTCTCCAACATATTAAAGGAGTTTGAAATCCCAATGGCTTTAGATGGTATAATCTGATTTTGAAGGTCTGAAGATTGCTTCTTGCTAGGTGATCTATTCATCACTGTCCAGTTGTTAGTCTTTGAATCAGTCTTGCTTTGAGCTATAGCTGACTGTCTTGGATTATTAAGTACCTGGTCGTCATCTTTAGTCATGGAATGATCAGCCCTGGGAGTTGTTTGATCCATAGTAGCCTGGACGTCACTCGAAAATTGAGCATCACCATCGCAAACGCTGAGATGTGGTGCTCCAGTTGACTGTACTGCCTGTTGCCCAGTCCTATCACTTTATTTCTGCACATCACCTACTAGTTTTCCAATTACAACAAGTGTAGCAGTAGATTTAGGAGCCCCAATAATAGGTCGATCTCCAGTTGCATGCAATGCAACAGTAGCCTCCAACTTTGAACACATAGTAGCTGATTCCATTCCATATTTCTCAACATTGGTTGCTCGATCAGTAGTAGTTTTAGCCACCCGAGCAGCAGCTTGATCATCAACTGTCTTAGCACCAGTATCAGGTGTAGTACCTACTTCCCCTACACCTATTATATTATGCCCCACAGAATTTTGATCATCATGTACCATGCTATTTTTTGGTCGATCAACATCAGCCTGCATTGCACCAGCAGTAGTTAGATGCATTCTTGCAAAAATAGTAGAGGCGGGAACATCTTTGGAAGGTTTAGGTAACCCCTTGTCCAGATTTAACACCTCATCTAGTGGCACGATAGGAGCTGAAGCATGTGGTGCATTTGAATTGTCAATAACACCAGCAACATAAGTCATAACCCCTTCCGGATCATGTCATGCCTTGGCTATATCAATTTGAACTTCATTTTGTTGCATCTTCAATACATGTTGCTGCCCATTACTGGTGTCTTTTGCTATTGATTCTACAACATTATGGCTAGATCTTTTTGCATTCAAATAATCCCTATCATCCCCTTGCAACTTCTCAAGATTTGTCACCTCCGCAATAGGCAGATTATTGCCAACTGCTACTTCCTCTGCCGTCATCTCCTTTCTTGCTCGTTCCTTCATCAATTGGCAAGCTTTTTAATCATGTCCTTGATGATTGCAATATGTAAAATATTTAGGAATATTATCATACACCACCTCCTGGTTATGCACAATAGTTTTTCCCGAAATTCTGTCCACAATAAGCAGCTTCACTTTTTTAGGATGTTTGTCCAAGAGATCAAGTATAACCTTCACCCTCGCTGCACTAGGTCTAGTTTTTCTTGAGTTTCCTTGTCCACAAAAAGAGCCTTACCCACATCTGAAGAAATAGACATTAATGACTTCTTCGCAAAGACATTAGGCGGCAAACCTGGAAAAGAGATCCACACAACTGCCATGGACGTTTCCTCTTTTGGATTGAATCCTAACGTCCATGGAAAAGTTCTGAAAAAGAATTCATCACCTTTTGCCTTGACATATCCAGTTGATCTTGATAAGAACTTAACATAATCATTGTAAAGATCAAATCTGATCAACAGATGACGAAACTCCAGCAGTCCAATATTGCACTGACCTTGAACATCGAATTACGACGAAAAACTCTTACTGAATTCCTGTAACTCAGGTTTTCCATATGAAAATTTCATTACAACTGCTTGATGCAGTCCTTATTCTCTTATAAACTCATTAACCTCATCCATGGTGAACTCCACAGTTGGTTCTCCATGATCAAACGTTACTGGGCATAATTCAAATTTTGACGATTTTGCGGCAGCTTGTTTTGGTATAAGCTGCAATGCATATGACTGTTTTGGATTAGGATTAGGATGTGTTTCACTAGTATTTTGTATGGAATCTTCCACATCTTGGAGATGGGGAGAGACGAAGGCAGCAATGGCTGCCCTAGATCACCATGTCGCAAGAGAGAAATGAGAGAGGAGAGAGCCCGATTTAGGGATCCGCCATTACGTGTTTTGTCGTAATTAACGTGTGTTAGATGGATTGTCAAGAGAATCGGCTCAGGTATGTTAAGGTTATCCATTCTTTCCTTTTTAGTATGATCCGTACGATACAAACGAAACGAGCAAATGCACAATTTTCATAAATAACTATATTCATTGAAATACTAGAGATGCATATGTTCTTGATTCCCCATGTGTCCTATTGTTATATCATCTGTTCATGACCCTCAGAAAATATGTAAGTAAATAAAGTTTATTTCATGACATCAATCAAAGGCATAATGGTCTTATGACGTTCCGAGAGATTTTATTAACATACTCCTCATGCATTGCATTCATTTATACATGTACATTTACCCATGACTAGATGGCATTATATACGCGTATATGTATGTATATATATGTTTATGGGATATGGGAAAAGGTTACGACGTTATATACGCACCACCACCTGATCAGCTGGTATACGTTGATGATTTTGCCCACAATGTCCGAGTGATATGATGGGATGCCCTCAGAGGCTTGATGATGTTATGAACGCATATACCAATGCATGGTATGACATTTATACACATATGCATGACATTATAATATTAAATGATTCACATAGTTTTTCAGACTTACATGTTGAGTCTTTTACTCCATGTTTCTCTAATGTCTATTGTTTACTAATTTTCATTCCTTACATACTCGATAAATCATTTGTACTGGCATCTCTTTTCCTGGGGACGCTACGTTTCATGCCCGCATGTACCGATAGACAGGTTGAGAGTCCTCCAAGAAGGTTATCATCTCAGCGGAAGGTATTGGTGCGCTCCATTTGCTCCGGAGTTGCTTATGTGGCCAGTATGATTAGGACATGTATTTATTAGTATGGGGGGGCCGTGTCCGGACTTTAATGACATTTATGTACTCTTAGAGGCTTGTTGACATATGTCGTGTACGTGAAAGATTGTACGGCCTTGTCAGCCCATGTTCAGTGTACACGTGATCATTTGGGTCTTGTAGGCCAGTATGTCATATGTATAAGTTTGTATTCCCTCGCGCTTTAATCCGGATCGTTTACCTATGATAGAATGATACGAAAGACATGTTACGTTGGTACTCGGTTGAGTAAGATATCGGGTGCCCGTCGCGGCTCATCGGTTTGGGTAGTGACAACATAGCTCTTGGAGGATATGGAAAGGTAGCTCACATACCTTTCCAGGCCTAATTCTTTAATAACCACTTTTTGAGAGCTTGCATTCTTGAGTTTTGAGGTAGTTGGAATGCTTATGTACATTTACCTTAATTGTATTACAACAATAGCTTCCATTCCAGTATTCATATGTCACTATATGAAGCATTGTATGGTAGAACATGTCGTTCTCCTATTAGGACCCGACTTAGTGCAAGAAACAATTAACAAGGTCCGGTTGATCAGACAAAGGTAGCTCATAGCTTTAAGAAGACAAAAGTCTTATGCGGATAAAAGAAGAAGAGATTTAGTATTTACAATTGGTGATCGAGTATTCCTACGTGCCTCCCCTATGAAAGGAATGATGCGATTTGGAAAAAGGTAAGTTAAACCCGAAGTTTTATAGGACCTTATGAGATACTTGATCGGGTCGGAGTTGTAGCATATCATTTGGCACTTCCACCCAAGTTATCTTATATTAATTCAATATTTCATGCCTCTATACTAAGAAAATGTATATTAGACTCCTCGCATGTGCTTGCAGCAAGGACTATATCGTTTGAACCGTAGGCTGGGTCGCCACGACACTTGGAACCTGACCAACGTGAACTCACTGCTAGTTGGTGCAACCGGAATCAACCCCACCTGAGCCAATGTACCAAACATGCTTAGGAACTGTGCTAAAGTCTCCTGAAGAACAGGGGTAACAGCACGCCTCTGGTACCTGTCCTCCAACCGGAGCCACTGGCGGCTCCTCAACTGCTGCTCTGGTAGGTGCCCTAGCTGCGGCACATGCTCCTCTTCGTCCTCTTCCTCTGCCTATTCCCCTAGTGACACCGGCTCCAGAAGCTGCGTCATCAATAACTGCAGCTCAGGGATCAATAGACTCGCACGATAGGAATGAAAGAAGTGAAAATCTCCTAATAGTTTCGTAGCTTCTCAAAGATAAGTACAAACATCTCCGCATCGATCCACAAGACTCTACTAAACTCGCTTATGACTCGTACCACCTATGAACCTAGAGCTCTAATACCAATTTGTCATGACCCAAATTTTCCTCCGTAGGATGTCGTGATGGCACCTAGTCTTAGGGACTAGGCAGGCCTAACATTTAATGAAATCATTACAATATTTAACTTATGTCTGAAAAATACGAAATAGATATATCCAAACGAACTTACCATCCCAAAATCGATAGTACAAGTCATAAGCTCTATTGAGTTTACTAGAAAGCCTACAAATAAAATTGTTTCGAAATAGAGATAAAACAATGCAAGTACAATAACAGAAGGTGAATTCGAAGCCTTTGAATGCAGTAGCAGGTTTACCTTGAGCCTCCACAGCAAGATCCGTACAGCTAGCTAGCAACTGAATGACTCCAAAAAATACCTGGATCTGCACAGAAAATGAGCAGAAGCGTAGTATGAGTACGCCACAGCGGTACCTAGTAAGTATCAAGATTAACCTCAAATGAGTATTGACGAGGGACAGTCAAGACACCTACTGGGATAAATAACCTGGACAAGTATAGGTATATAACTAACAGGGTATGATATCTCTACAAAGCTACACATAAAACAACAACAATATTGTGCTTGCAATAGCAAATAGAAGCAATAATTAGTAGTGGGACACAACAATTAATAGCACATTAGAATAAGCTGGACATAGTTTAAATCTGGTGAAAACAAAAAAAGGAAGGACGTGTAGAGACTAGATAAGAATAACCATTTTTTCACATGGTTTTAACCAATAATCTCTACAAAGTACCAAACCTCAAAATGTTCACAATTCATGGGTCCCAATTCGTGAACCTTAAACACTTGACATCTTGTACCCACAATACAACTGGTAACTGCACGGATGAAACACGTGTCAATAGAACCATTCTCACATAGAAGACAAGTAGACGAGGGTATGTATAAATGATCAATAACATTAGGATCCATCTTCTATATTCGATAAGGGTGATTAATTACGTGTATGCTTGTGCAAGTGTTCTATCACATTTCAGGCCAACTAGTAAGAGTAGAGAAAATGAACGGCACGTAAGAACGATCCCCACAATTTGCACAAGTTAAAACTCACACAGGTTAGGCACGCCACTACACAAGTATCAACAACAACAATGCCCCCATGCCATCACAAGTCATCCCAAATCAATCCCCGACATAGCCCACCTTGTTTCTCCACGTGTGCAATAATAAAGTAAATACCCACTTTGTCTCGCCGCATGCTCATAGTAATGTTCCCACCTTGTCTTGCCACCTGCACAAACACACAGATATATCTCACCTTGTCATGCTGCATGTGCAACAACAATAGTAACAACAGCACGACAGAAACCTCGTTCAAACACCCGAACAAAACCCTATCTCAAGCTAAAACTCAATGAGCATAACACGAAAATGACTAAATATGTAAGGAGAAACACATAAGAGAATTATCAAACAAGATCTACATGCACAACTCCCTATCAGTACCCTACTATGAATCAATTGAACAATGAAGAATCAAAACGTCTAAACTAATAACAAAGATATCATCCTGATATAATTTTCACCGCAGCATGCAGCACGCAGCCCGGGTCAAACACATCATACCAACAAAAACTTTCCACTAATTCAATTTTTCCCACAAAATCAGAACACGTACTTTCTCCCATACCGATACAACTTCTAAATCACAAATCTTAACCAAATTACTTAGAAATCACATCAAAACCTACCGTAATAGGCAACATGAATTCACTTCTAGTCTCGTAGTTCTCACTAATAAATTAAAACAACATGATAGACACGGGCTACCACTATAAAATATCCCAACATGAGTAAACACACAAACAGAGTACTAAATCATGATACTCACCGATAGGTGAAGATAAAATAGGGGGACTAACCCCGATAAGCAGAACCAAAAAAGAAATATGAACGATGCTCTTCATAAAAAAATGAAACCATACTTGTACGACATAATCTGGTGCAGCGACCTCAGACCTACTATAGGAAACACACCAACAGTCCAGGCCTCCCCCTCTTGGGCGCCCTCTACTCGCCTGACATGTACCCCAAGCTGACGTTCCAGGGGCATCAATAGGTGAAATCGAACACATAGCCTGAATACCCTGCTGTGACACATCTATCCAGAGTCTGGGATAATCTCTCACCATGTGGCCGGTATCTCTAAACATTAAGAAACCTCTCTATTTATGTGGCTATGGAAACTATGTGGTACGGGTACTTTAAGACACGTGAGTACTTCAAATACCATGCGAAGCCTGAAGTGAAAACTGAACTGGTTGACCCACAAAATCTCTACATGTCGCACCCATCCTCAAAAATAAGGACAAATAGATCTCTCCGGTATGCCGGGCCTCTTAGCCTCTCTATCCTCTCTCTCCTGACCCCGCCTATCCTCTCTCTCCTGGCCTCGTCTGTCTTCTATTCCCTGATCCCACATGCTCTCTAATTTACAAGTGATCTCTACCAGCTTCTAAAATGGAACATCTGACTCCAACTCTCGAGCCATGCTCAACCGTAAATTAGGTCTGAGCCCCTCAATAAATTTACGGACTCGCTCTCTAACTGTAGCGACCAAAGTATGTGCTTGTTTGGACCAATCACTGAATCTAACGGTATACTCTGATACTGACATAGTGTAATGGCGCAGCTGCTCAAACTCTACATGCCATGCATCCCGAAAGGACTGAAGAACAAACTCTCTCAAGAACATCATTGAATACTAAGCCCATGAAAGTGAAGTTGCATTTTCTGGGCTAACCAACTCATATACTCGCCACCACTGATATGCCGCCCTTAAGTTGGAATGTAGTAAAGCAACCCCACTCGTTTCCACAATACCCATAGTGTGAAGAATGTGGTGGCACTCCTCTAGAAAACCATGTGCACCCTCTAAAGACAAACCACTAAAAGTAGGACAGTCAAACTTCTTGAACCTCACAAGTTTAAGATGTTCTTCCTCAAATGTTGTTGCCTAACCGCGGGCTGAATTGGAACCGCAAGTTGTGTCACCACGACACCTGGATCCTGACCAATGTAGACTCGCTGCTTTGGAGTACGCGCGGTGGGAGTCTAAGTTCCTCCCTCGGTCTGTAAAGTAGCTGGTGAAATCGGAATCAACCTCGCCTAAGCCAATATACCAAACATGCTCAGGAATTATGCTAAAGTCTCCTGAAGTCTAGGGTAACAGAAACCGCCTCCGGTACCTATCCCCCAACCGGAGCCATTGGCGGCTCCTCAAGTGTTGCTCTAGTAGGTGCCCTAGCTGCGGCACGTGCTCCTCTTGGCCCTATGCCCCTAGCGACGACGGCTCCGGGAGCAGCGTCATCAGTAACTGCAACTCAGGTCCTCACTATCTTTAAGAGAATATAATGATAAAAGATCAAACTTCGGGATCAATAGACTCACACAATAGGAATAAAAGAAGTGAAAATTTCTTTATAGTTCCGTAGCCTCTCGAAGATAAGTACAGACGTCTCCATACCAATCTACAAGACTCTACTAAATCGCTTATGACTCGTAGCACCTATGAACCTAGACCTCTGATACCAACTTGTCACGATCCAAATTTACCTCTGTAGGATGTCGTGATGACACCTACTCTTAGGCACTAGATGTCACGACCCAAACTGGAGGATCATGACTAGCACCCGGGCCATACTTGCCGAGCACCAACGTACATTTTATCTAACCTTCTTATTATCTTTAAGGGATAACGAGATCAATATAAATGGTAGATATTGATCATGAACATACATCACATGGGATGACAAGATTGTTAAAAAACTACATAAAAGGTATGAGCTACAACGTTGCCATGAAGGACTGTACAACAAAATTATCCAACAAGGCATACCAAACTATACATGAGTTGACACCTGTCTATGAGCCTTTAAAGGAGCATAAGTAATACAACATAGTCGGAACAGGGCCCCGACATACCAATAATATCTATAACAAAAATGCATACCAAGACCACGACAAGTCCGGAGAAGGGATCTCGCCTATGACCGCTGAACTGGAAAGCCTATTATGGTGGGAGAGTTGTGTCTACCTGTCTATCAGGATCTACAGCACGACATGCAGCGTCCACAAATAAAAGGACATCAGTACGAATAAAGTTCTGAGTATGTAAGGCTGGTCAATATAAAGATGAACAATAATGTAAAGAGAGATAGAGAAGATACCACCTGTAACATCTGAGTGCTTCTAAGAGACAATAAGATGAAATGCATGATACATATATATACATAATCTTTTAAAACATCCGCCTCTGTGGGCATCATCATCATCATAGAACATTCGCCTCTGTGGGCATCATCATTATCATATCATACCCGGCCTCAAAGAGGACTCGGTAAACCCAACTGATCAGTGGTTGCACAATAGGTGCCATACCCGGCCGACTATAGCGCGGCTCGGTAGAGTAAAATAGATACATATATATAATGCATGCAGGACTCATTGGAATCATGTTCTGAACATTTCGGAGTGACGTAAGGTCGATATTCTCCGTACACATCATTAGGGCTAACTCTTCATCGAGAATCTTATAAGAATCAGGAAGTACCAACAACATTGAGAATAAGAATAAGAGAAGCAACCTCAACATCAATTGTTCCATAAGAAGGGAAACAATGTAAGTACTGCTAGCTTCTAAGAGTAGAGTATCTTTGGAAGCTCGTTCATTGCATTATGTACAATCGGAGTCGTGCAAAAGAAGGAAAGAAATAGCTTCACATACCTTGTATATACCTTGTACAACTCCTTAATCTACAATAAGAGAATTGACACTATCGTTATCGTTTAAGCGTCATAACTATTATGTATCGACCACAACCTATTTTACGATGAAACGGACAACACCTACCCTATTTATATGACTTCACACTAGTAAAAACAATCACCTAAAAGCCAAAAAAACATCAATAATAATCATATTGAGCCTCCCAGAACAGTCCATGCACAACCTAATCACTTCACACATAAGACGACCACCGTAGTCGTGTCAAACGACCCGGAAATGTTACAACAAACGACCAGCTCAAAACCCTACATCTATATGGTGTTTCTCCACACCCTTCCTCCTCCAAAATTCCACAAAATAGTATTAAAACACGCAGCCCAACAGCAATACAAAACAGTCCGCTACAAGTCAAATTACTCGAACTCACGGCTTCTGATCACCGTCCCATGAGTTCTAACTATTAGGAAACAAATTTATCAACCTTCCTTGATATTTAAGCACTTAAATACAGATATTAGAAATTTCTTAACTATGAAGTAACTTCCAAAACTCTAAATACAAAGAAAAAGGAGAGGCAGTATAATGACACTTACGTCGTAGGGATCGTTTTGATGTTATTGATTCTCGATTTCATGCCCGGGATGATATTCTTCTTTGAAACCCTAGAATATAGTTTGAGGTTATGCTTATGGGTGTTCTCTGGTCGTTTTGTGCTGAATAATGAAGAGAAAGTCGACCTAAGTTTTATATATATCAAGTTTGGAAAAGTCAAAGAGGTGCTAGCTTGGCACCCTAGGATTTGTCCATCTTCCAATGCGTATATCTTTTTATCCCGATGTCGTATGAACGAACGGTTAAGAGCGTTGTAAACTAAATTCCAAGACCTTCAATTTGGTATATAATATGTCCCAATATGACTTCATATAACACACGAAATATTTTGCTCAAAAACATCTAGTGATCCACCTACTTGTCATATATGATTTCTGCGCAGTCTCGCAAAACTGAAAATATCTCTCTACTCCTACGTCGTATCGATGAACGATTTAATGAATTGGAAACTAGAATTGTATATCTTCAATTTGGTAGGTAGATAATCCCTTATTTATAAGTATATTGGCAGAAAAGTGCAGCTACATTCGACCTAGGTTTTGACCAATTTATGAATGTAACTTGTGAAGACCTATTCCAACTTCTGTTCCAAAACTTGCTTGACTTCAAAAAGTAGCACACGACTATCATATGACAAAATTAACTCATAGCATAACCTCCTTATAATTTAATTAACCATAGTCTCACCCTAAAGTACATGTTATAACATTCCAAAATCGTCAACTTTTGACGAAACTTATTCTCTTAAGTTGGTTTAGTTTCTTAGCTTTCCAACCCTCTTGGTACTCGTTATTCATGATCTTAAATATTTGTAACATCCAATGTAACATGATTAACTTACTTTATATTCCATAAAATATAATCTTATATCTGAGCTTACATCAATTGACTTACGATGTTGTCACGACCCGTTTTTCGGGTTGTGATGGCGCCTGTCGTGGAACCAGGATAGCCAACCGTTACAACAATACTCAATTCATTTACTAGAGAATTGAGTTTCCAATTTCTAATACAGAAGGGAAGAATAGGGAAAACAGGGACGGGACAACGAACGCCAGCTGCTACCTCGTCGGCTCTGAGAGAATAGCTGCTATCACCGCTCCGCGTCAAATCTCGGTGCACCTAAATCTGCACACACAGTGTGCAGGTAAGTAACGATAACAACCTACGGTCTGAGGAGGTAGTGACGAACTCAACCTCCGTAAATCACAGTTCGAATAATGAATATTTCAGGAACAACCGAGAATATCAGTGAAAATATCCATAATTAACAATTAAATGCCATGTATGTATCATGCAACTCTCACAGGTAGTCCTCTCGGCACACATAATTGGCCATTGGCCCAGGGAAATCCATCCCGTAACATGTACGACGTGGTGACTCAGTCACTAAGTACCGAGGGAGCAGGCCAATTCAGCCTTTCGGAGAAATCCATCTCCGGGATATCACACTCATCCATAATCTGTACCAGGGAAATCCATCCCTCCAAATCTCATAAATAGTATATGTGCCAGGGAAATCCATCCCTCTATATCTCATATCTCGGACAAATCCATGTCCAGGGGAATCCATCCCTCAATAAATGTGCGCTCACTGGGGGTGTAAAGACTCCGGAGGGGCCGCCAAGGATATGGCGCAAGCGCTATATATATATCAAGCCCACGAAGGGTATATTATCTCAACATTTGCTTCTAGGCCCATATTCAGTCAGAATTTCCAGTCTCCTCACAACACTCTCATTGTGTAAACAGCCCAAACAAATGGCAATGCATAATAAATAAATGATTTCTGAGACTGAAATACGAATACATGTATAATAACAGGACTGAGTATGCACAAGTAAAGTTCGCAATAGAAATAATAGTAACGGACCCTTTCCGGTCTCCACATATAGACATGAAGTCTTATCATTTATACTTGTCATATTTCTTTTAGTTTCTACGCGTTAATAGCCTTCACTGTACCAATATCATGGTGGAACAACAGTAAAACCGTGCCCGGGGATAAGCCGGGCCACAACAAATCAACCAACACTCCTATGCCCGTCACTTGGCGAGTGTATCATAGTAACTATCATCAATTTTCATGTACATTGGGGTCTTGAACCCCTTAGTTCCAAGGTTGAAGCCGTTTTTTACCTCGAAACCGGCACAACTCTACTCCGCCGGGCCCTTTCCTCGAGAATCGGCCTCCAAATGCTCCAAATCTATCAATAATCAATTACATAGTGTCACAATGTGCTAAGGAACAATCCCCCAATCAAAATTTAGCAAAACTACCAAAAATCCAGAATTTGGTCAAAACCCGGCCCTCGGGCCCACGTCTCGAAAGTCAGAAATTTTCACAACACTAGGTTCCTTGTCTTTTCCCGAGTCTAACCATACCAAGAACACGAAAATCGGACCTCAAATGGTCCTCCAATTCCCCCATTCTTCTTCTCTTAAACCCAAGCCCTAACCACCATTTTTCTACTGTTTTTACCAAAGATTTCAACCTAAAATCGTTCTTAATGCACAATATAACGAGTTTTGAGTCCAAGAAACTTACCTCCTTGAAGAAACAACGAAATCCCTCTTCAAACCCCTTCAAAACCTCCAACCCGTGTGTAAAAATGGTGAAAGAAGACAAATTTCGCAAAGGCTGCCATTTTATAGTTCTGCCCAGGCATTTCCGCAACAGCGGAGTTTTTCTCGCACCTGCGACTCCGCAGGTGCGACATTTTAACCGCACCTGCGAAAACCACTTAACGTCCCAGACCTCGCGCCTGCGGCCTTTTTATCGCAACAGCGGTCCCGCAGGGGCGACATATTGACTGCACCAGCGGTCCTTCTCTTAACACCCAGAGCCCGCGCCTGCGAGCCCATCTCCCGCACCTGCGACCTCGCAGGTGCGATCTTCCTTCCGCCCCAGTGACGAATTCCGCCCCTGCGCCTTCACTCTCGCGCCTGCGATGTCCGCACCTGCGGCCCAAGTATCGCAGGTGCGATCGCACCAGCAGTAGCAGCTTCAGCTGCATTTCAAGTTCCAAATTCTCCGTTTAACGCCCGAAATCAAATCCGAGCCCCTCGGGACCCCAACCAAACATACCAACACATCAAACAGGGTTATTCAAACTTTACCAAGCCATTAAAACACCAAAAATAACATCTAAACCATAAATTCTCATCCAATTCAAGCCTATGAGTCCCGAAAACTTCTGAAATACGCATTTGATCAAAAACCCAACCAAACCATCTCCGAATGACCTAAAATTTTGCGGGCAAGTCCAAAATGACCTAACGAAACTACAGCAACTCTCGGAATCCCATTCTGACCCTCGATTAAAAAATCTCGCCTATCAACCGGAATTCGCCAAAATAGTAACTTCGCCAATTCAAGCCTAATTCTACACCGGGAACCCTAAAAATATTCTAAACACACTACTAAGTCCCAAATCACCTAACGAAACTATCCGAACCATAAAATCCGCATTCTGAGATCGTTTACCAATAAGTCAACTCTGGGTTGACTTTTCCAACTCTAAAGCTCTTGTTAGATACTAAGTGTCTCAATCCACTCTATTTTCACTCCGAACCCGAACCAACCAACCCCAACACTTCATGAACAGTCTAACCGAGCTACTACAAGACAGAAATAAAGGAATAGATGCGTATACTACGTAACGACGGACCGGGTCGTTACATTCTCCCCCTCTTAAATAGCCGTTCGTTCTTGGACGGGTCTAGGAACATACTTGGGAGTCTCAAACAAGTGAGGATATCTGCTCCGCATCTTCCGCTCGGTCTCCCAGGTGGCCTCCTCCACTGGCTGACCTCTCCACTGAACCTTTACTGATGCTATCTCCTTCGATCTAAACTTTCTGACCTCACAAGCCAAAATAACCACTGGCTCCACCTCATAAAACATATCCCCCTCAAGTTGAACTGTGCTGTAGTCTATCACATGAGACGGATCACCAACATACTTCCGGAGCATCGATACATGGAACACCGGATGAACAGTCGATAACCTGGGTGGTAAGGAAAGTCTATAGGCTACTTCCCCCACCTTCTTAAGCACCTCAAACGGGCCGATATAACGAGGACTAAGCTTTCCCTTCTTCCCGAACCTCATAACACCCTTCATGGGTGACACCTTCAGTAGAACCCTATCACCCTCCATGAAAGACAAGTCCCGAACTCTCCGATCTGCATAGCTTTTCTGCCTGGACTGAGCTGTGCGAAGTCGCTCCTGGATCAACTTTACCTTCTCTAACGCATCCTGAACCAAGTCTGGGCCTAACAACCTAGCCTCGCCGGGCTCGAACCAACCAACCGGAGATCTACACCTCCTACCATATAAAGCCTCATACGGGGCCATCTGAATACTGGACTGGTAGCTATTATTGTATGAAAACTCCGCCAAAGGCAGAAACCGATCCCACGGACCACCGAAATCAATCACACATGCACGCAACATGTCCTCCAAGATCTGGATAGTCCTCTCTGAGTGGCCGTCGGTCTGTGGGTGAAATGTTGTACTCATCTCTACCTGCGTGCCCATACCCCTCTGTAAAGACCTCCAAAACTGAGACGAAAACTGAGTACCCCTATCGGATATGATGGAAACTGGAACCCCATGCAATCTAACAATCTCCCTGATGTAAATATCCGCTAACTTCTCCGAAGTATAAGTGGTACTGACTGGAATGAAGTGTGCCGACTTGGTCAGTCGATCTACAATGACCCAAATAGCATCAAATCCCTTCGAAGTCCGTGGAAGCCCAACTACGAAGTCCATGGTAATCCGCTCCCACTTCCACACTGGAATAGCCATCTCCTGAAGCAATCCACCTGGTCTCTGGTGCTCATACTTGACCTGCTGACAGTTGAAACACCAAGCCACATATCCCACAATATCTTTCTTCATCCTCCTCCACCAATATTGTTGTCTCAAGTCCTGATACATCTTCGCGGCACCCGGTTGGATGGAATACCGCGAACTATGAGCCTCTGCCAATATCAGCTCTCGAATACCATCTACATCGGGTACACAAATGCGTCCATGCATCCTCATAACCCCGTCATCATCAATAGTCACATCTCTGGCATTACTCTGTCGAACCTTGTCCCGAAGGACTGACAAATTACAATCATCATACTGGCGTGCTCTAATCTGATCATATAAAGAAGACCTGGAAGCCATACTCGCTAACACCCGTGGGGGTTCTGACAAATCCAATCTCACCAACTGTCCCGCTAAGGCCTGGACATCCCGTGCTAAAGGTCGCTCCGCTGCTGAGAGATAAGATAAACTCCCCAGACTCACTGCTCGGCCACTCAGAGCATCGGCCACCACATTTGCCTTTCCTGGATGGTACAAAATGGTAAGGTCATAATCCTTAAGAAGCTCCAACCATCTTCTCTGGCGCAAATTCAAATCTTTTTGCCTCAACAGGTACTGCAAACTGCGGTGGTCAGTATAGATCTCACACTGAACTCCGTATAAATAATGGCGCCAAATCTTCAAGGTGTGGACAATGGCAGCTAGCTCAAGATTGTGCACTAGATAGTTCTTCTCGTGCACCTTCAACTGCCTGGACGCGTAGGCAATCACCCTACCGTCCTGCATCAAAACCGCTCCCAACCCAACTCTGGAAGCATCACAATAGACTGTGTAGGAACCTGAACCAGTGGGCAATACTAATACCGGAGCCGTAGTCAAAGCAGACTTGAGCTTCTGAAAGCTCTCCTCGCACTCATCAGACCATCTGAATAGGGCACCCTTTTGGGTCAATTTGGTCATAGGTGAAGCTATAGAAGAAAACCCCTCCACAAAACGGCAGTAATAACCTACCAAACCGAGGAAACTCCTGATCTCTGTGGCTGAGGATGGTCTGGGCCAACTCTGCACCGCCTCAATCTTCTTCGAGTCCACCTGAATACCCTCACTAGACACCACGTGACCCAGAAAAGCCACTGAACTGAGCCAAAACACACACTTGGAAAATTTTGCGTAAAGCTTCTCCTCTCTCAACCTCTATAACACAACCCTCAAGTGCTGGGCATGCTCCTCTTGGCTACGAGAATACACCAGGATATCATCAATAAACACAATGACAAATGAATCGAGGTAGGGCTGAAACACACTGTTCATCAAATGCATGAACGCAGCCGGGGAAATGGTCAACCCAAAAGACATAACCAAGAACTCATAGTGGCCATATCTGATCCTGAAGGCAGTCTTCAGAATATCAGAATTCCGAATCTTCAACTGGTGATATCCGGATCTCAAATCAATCTTGGAGAATACCTTAGCTCCCTGGAGCTGATCAAACAAATCATCAATGCGAGGCAAAGGATACCGGTTTTTCACCGTAACCTTATTCAACTGCCTATAGTCAATGCACATACGCATGGATCCATCCTTCTTCTTCACAAATAACACCGGTGCACCCCAGGGTGACACACTAGGCCGAATGAACCCTTTGTCAAGAAGCTCCTGAATCTGGTCTTTTAATTCCTTCAACTCTGCTGGGGCCATACGATAAGGTGGAATAGAGATAGGCTGGGTATCAGGTAACAAATCAATATCAAACTCAATGTCCCTGTTAGGTGGCATGCCTGGCAGGTCTGCGGGAAACACATCTAGGAACTCATAGACCACTGGAACAGTATCAATACAAGGAGTCTCACTGCTCACATCCCTCACAAAGGCTAGATACGACTCACACCCCTTCCCAACCATACGCTGGGCCTTCAAATAAGAAATCACCCTACTAGGCACATACTCCACCGAACCTCTCCACTCAATCCTCGGAAAGCCTGGCATAGCTAAAGTCACGGTCTTGGCGTGACAATCAAGAACAGCGTGGCACGGAGATAGCCAATCCATGCCCAATATCACATCAAAGTCCACCATACTAAGTAACAATAGATCCACTCGAGTATGCAGACCCTCAATAGGAATAACACAAGATCGGTATACCCGATCTACAGCAACCGTATCCCCCACAAGAGTCGACACATGAATAGCAAAAATCAAGGACTCACGGGGTATACCCAAAGAAGGTGCAAAATATGAGGAAACATACGAATAAGTGGAGCCAGGATCAAATAATACCGAGGCATCTCGGTGACAGACTGAAATAATACCGGTGATCACTGCATCAGAAGCAATAGCATCTGGCCTGGCCGGAAGTGCATAGAGACGAGCTGGTCCTCAACCTGATCGACCTCCCCCTCTAGGCGACCTCTAACTGCCTGACCTCCACCCCTAGCTGCCTGAGCGGGTGGTGCACAAGCTGATGTCAAAGCTGGAGGCTAACCCATTGGCTGATAAGAGTTGCTAGGAAGACGGGGGCAAAACCTCTTAACATGGCTTGGATCCCCACACTCGAAACAACCTCTACCCATGACTGACGGCGGGGACTGAAGGGAACCCCTGGAATCGGAGTAGCTGTTGGAAGAACCCTATCCTGAGGAACCATAGAAGGAGGGTGGCCTGGGTGAACCCTGAGCTGGAAGGGCACTAAATGATGAACGACCCGAATGAGAACCACGAAACCCATGTCCTGAAGAGATCCCACTATGCACTGGA
>MDKH01071386.1:0-14463 GCA_005239495.1 Nicotiana undulata | reverse complement strand
TTCTCTTTCCTAGTTTAGCCATAGGACTCACTGTATAAATATCAGTACCTTTGATGTGAATAACACACAGAAATACAAGAAGCCTTTTCTTCTTCTCTAAATCTACATTTTCACCTTCATCTTTATCATGTAACTATACTGGTAGTGCTTATACTATGTCTTACTTCTACTTATCTTAAAATCTTTTATTCTCTAGAGTATCTCTCCATGATTCCTACTTCTGGTTGACGCCTAGAGAATTAATGGAAGAAAATATGATAATTTACAATGGAACTGGATGCAAAATGCCAAATCTAGTGCTATACAAACAGCATTAGCTACTCCACGTTCACGAGAATTGATGAAATAAGAGTAAATTTTGCAGATTAAACATCTTCGTCGAATTCAGCTAACAAATAGAAGCTGGAGTCCGAAAAGTATTCTGCAAGGCCCAGAATGGAACATGGATTTACTTTTCTAAGATTTGGAACAACAAAACAAGTATGATGGAAAAGAAAATAGGGTGGATCGGGGAGGGAAAAACTTAGTATATTTTGAAGGAAAATACTTTCTTTGAAGAGGGTCAGGAAGATGGAGAAAGTTAATTCACGTACTTTAATCTTTTTCTCCTTTACTTCACCTGACTCAATTGGTTCTCAATTCTGAAGAGCATTTAGTTCACCTAATTGAACCCCAATCTTATAGAATTGCTTCTTTTCGGCCTCGGCCCTTTCATTTCTTTCCATTAATCTCACGGAATTGGTAACTACAGTTTACAGAATTGTACCTTTCTTTACTTTCCCTTTTTAATTCTCCTTCACCTTACTCAAATGATAATTTTAGATAGTTATGCCTTCGTGTTTCTCATTTACATTCTACTTTTAACATGTTTTTATTTCGTATAGCAGGCTTACACCTATTTGTCCATATATATGAACACAAAAAAACCTCACCCTAAAACACACACACATTTGCTTAGAGTTGAGGCTTTTTGACAGGGTAAAGAGGAAGAACAAGGGTGAGTGGTTCACTAGGTTGCTTAATGTTATTTTTAAGGCAAAGAAGATGCCCTAAGAATGGAGATGGAGTATGATGGTTCCGCTTTACAAGAACAAGGGTGATATCCAAAATTGCAATAATTATAGGGGTATCAAGTTATTGAGTCACACTATGAAGGTTTGGGAGAGAGTGGTGGAGGCCAGCGTGAGGAGGTGCGTGTCTATTTCCGAGAATCAGTTTGGATTCATGCCGAGGCGTTCAACTACGGAAGCAACTCATCTGGTAAGGAGATTAGTGGAGCAGTACAGGGAAAGGAAAAAGGATTTGCATATGGTGTTTATTGACCTTGAGAAGGCATACGATAAAGTTCCGAGGGAGGTCCTGGGGAGGTGTTTGGAGGTTAGCGGCATTCCGGTAGCGTACATTAGGGTGATTAAGGATATGTATGATGATGCTAAGACTCGGGTGAGGACTGTGGGTGGTGACTCGGACCATTTCCCGGTGGTGATGGGGTTGCACCAGGGATCGGCTCTTAGCCCATTTTTGTTTGCCTTGGCGATGGATGTACTGTCGCGCCACATCCAAGGGGAGGTGCCTTGGTGCATGCTATTTGCCGATGATATAGTGTTGATTGACGAGACGCGTAGCGGAGTTAACGCGAGGTTGGAGGTTTGGAGACATACGTTGGAGTCTAAAGGTTTCAAACTGAGTAGAACCAAGACAGAATACTTGGAGTGCAAATTTAGTGAGACCCATGATGCAGACGTAGAGGTTAAGCTTGATGCTCAAGTTATCCCCAAGAGAGGGAGTTTTAAGTATCTCATCCAGGATGACGGGGAGATTGACGAAGATGTCACATATCGCATCGAAGCCGGGTGGGTGAAGTGGAGGCTCGCTTCCGGTGTTCTATGGGATAGGAATGTGCCGTTAAGACTTAAGGGTAAGTTTTATCGAGTGGTGGTTCGACCCGCTATGTTGTATGGAGCTGAGTGTTGGCCAGTCAAGAACTCCCACGTGTAGAGGATGAGAGTAGCAAAGATGAGGATGTTGAGATGGATGTGTGGGTGTACCAGGCGAGATATGATTAAGAATGAAGCTATAGGATAAGATGCGGGAGTCGCGGCTGAGATGGTTCGGACATGTTAGGAGAAGAAGCATTGATGCCCCTATCAGGAGGTGTGAGAGGTTGGTCATGGAGAGTTTGAGAAGAGTGTGGATGTCGAGGATTAAGGTAGAAGATTAGTAGGGAGTTTATAGTGATTAGGCAGGACATGACGCTGCTTCAGCTCACTGAGGACATGACACTTGATAGTAGGGTGTGGATGTCGAGGATTAAGGTAGAAGATTAGTAGGGAGTTTATAGTGTTCATCGATAGGCTTAGTAGCATGCATTTCCCTTCATATTCTTAGATTTTTATTACAGTATGTGGTTTTGTTCGCCTCAGGTATTGTATTCCATGTTGCTATTACTGGATACTATTTATCCTTTATTACGGTATGATTTTCATCTTTCTTCCTTCTTTGCTTCCCTCTTCTTCTTCTTGCCCTTCCTGAGCTGAGGTAGGGGTAAGGTCTGCGTACAGACTACCCTCCCAGACCCCACATGTTGGGATCAAACTGGGTTTGTTGTTGTTATAAAGAGGAAGAACATTGAATTTAAGAAAGAAAGATGAATTTCATGGAATACAACTTTTGTATTTTCCAGATATTATTTCACTTAGCTATTGATGTATATCATTTCCCACAACGTAATCCAATGTAGTTCCTTCTTTTAGCATATTAATACACAATGAAGAATTTCAAATCTCTTGGAACCAAAACTGAAGTCTTTTAACTAGAGTATAAATGTCATTGATTTGAATACCAAATTGTCCATATTGACTAACCTGTAGAAGTTCCAGGTCTTCGGAAGCCTGCCTCAACGGTTCAAGTACCATCTCTGGTTCTTCAGATACTGAGAACAATAAGTAACACTAAGCACAGGTTGAGAGCTCGAGAATTTAAGAAGACAGCGCAACAAGAAAATTCAGCAGTTAGTTAATTTTCAATTTCTAAATGACCTGCATGTCTCTGTGTGTGCATTAATGGGAGGTAGAGTCTCAAGTGAGGTACAGGGCAGGATGATGATGTAAATCTTGCAAGGAAGGCCACATATGACTTTATTGATACACTAATACCAGCTAAATCCCAAAAGATATTATTTTCAATTTAGGTTATAATTGTTTTCAGGTCGAACTAGTTTGTCCTTGTCATTTATATTTGACTCAAATATGGTAAATCATATTCAAAGAGCGACAAATTAATCATAAAAAACCTCAAGGTCAAAGGATATATGAACCATGGGAGGTGGGAATGGAGGGCAGCTTGATTGGGAAAGGTCATGGCTGGAGATGAGGCGAACTATTGGAGTGCTGGGCGGGTTCTCCTGTTCCATTTTTATTCATAAAATCGTAGGCATTCACAAGAGCTATAATAGCTAAAAAAGAGTCCTTACGCCAAAAACTGCCCAAATTTCTCTTAATCCTCTGATTCTCACTTATGATGGACCATGTAATCCATTGCTTAAAAACGTAGTTTGCAAAATGTGGAGGCATTTGCATCATTTGGGTGACATGGACAAGAATTATATATGAGGTTGATAACATAGGATGTAGTTAAAACTCAAAAATGAGATCTGATTAGAGCACAAGCTAATGAAAAGTCATGTTTACAGTAAGTATAGCAAACAAGTAGACATTAAAATTCCGATAAGGCACCTGAAAAGCTCGAGTCAGCAAGATAGCATTTTGCTTCAGTAATAAAGGCCCGAGCACGAAGCTCCAAACCACCGTGACCAAGAAGTACAGGAAATGCTCCATGTATGAGAGCCAAAGCTCTTTTTGCATGACTTGATCCAAGTGAGAGCCAAAGCTCCGCCAGCGTCAGCGTAGCAGATGCTTTGAGAAGGTCTAAGTTGAATGATTTACAAAAGGAAAGGCTTGCCAACGCGTACGGAATACCTAAAACAGCATTTCCTGATCTCTGAAATGGTTGAACATAGTTATATTACATCTTGATCATGTCAGATAAAGGAAAGAGTGTAGGGCCCAGTAGTTCAAATTTTAGAAATCCAATGGTGAAGATGTATAAGCGGTAAAAGAAGTTCCATTTCTTCTGACGAGGTGATATTTTTTATAAGAAAGTACTTGCCTGTGAGCAAAAATATCGATTAACAGTAAATTAATACCTTGTGTATCTCTGCAAGTAAAAGAAGAACAGTGGCATTCTCAACTTGTAGACTGAATTTGTAGCACATACAGAAGAGAGAGTGTGCGATAGCTGCTGCCTGGAAGAATCATATGCACAAGAATGGAAATTAGGAAATTCTTAAGATGCTTATTGCCTTTGGCCTCTGTCACTGTTCAAACTAGAGCAAATTATTGCCTATAGCATAGAAAATCAGAAAAGGATGAAAAATAATTTAGCACCACAGCACAATATCAAGTTATCAGATGTAAGAGAAACAAAATTTGTGAGAACTTGGGGAAAAGAGATTCAGAGTGGACTTGTCTATATAAACTACTTTGATATTCAAATATTTCTTTTTGGTAGGTGATATTCCAATATCTTAAGGTTACAGCTCATTCAGAATAGTCTTGCAGACTGATCATTATCACCACATTGGCTGCAAGACCAAAGAGTAGAGTCGATGTGGTTAAAATCCTCGGCATCACAGGCACAAGCAAACCTGTAAGTGAACTATTCATACTCAGTTTGCAAGCATGCTTTGCACGGAATCAAGCACGATCAAATATTACTAGACTTTAGAACCAAGACCAGACTTGCTGGTGCTGCCACTTTGAACCAGACCATAGCCTCGTGATTTTCATGTCCATTATCATGAGAAAAAACTGCTCATTCCAGAAAACCATGCAAGTTTTCGAGAAAATTGAAGGCCTTGAGGACATAATGAAAATGATCTATCAGTACTAATACAAGCAATAACTAAAGAAAAAACATGATCATCAGCACAACAGTATAATGATTCACTTAGAAGAACAGCCAAAGCATTAAAAGTGAATATATTTATGCAAATAGAAGAGGGAAAAAGCAGAAAGAAAAACAAGAAAACTTAAATCTTTTCCTGACCAAAGAGCAAGCAACAAAGGTATCCAATTTTCTATCACAAGTGTATTTGAAAAGCGCCAGTTTAGGATGTAATTGATCATATTCCTCTTCATTATTCATTCTCCTTTTCTTGGGAGCAAGTGGGCACATTCTTCTTTTGATTAGAAATGATAGTACATGAGCAAAAAAATTAATCAATTACATTCTTGCATCATATCATTTGTTCAAAGTTCAAAAAGAGAAGTAGAAACTATTAAGTTAGCAGGTCATGTAGTTATAAGAACAAGTTCACCATCCAACATATACCTTACTGAAACAACTCAAAAGAGATCTAACTAAAGGAAAGCAGACTACCTGGCTAAATTGGTTCGCTGCAATTAGTATTCGTGCATGGCGGAGGCTAGCTTCAACTTTAATCTCTATATCTACACCAGTTACTGAAGAGGCTAAAACACCTAGCTCATCACACAACTGTTGAGCGAGTTTTAAATTTCCCCTGAGAGGCAACTAATACCAATCAGACAAGCAAAAGGAAGTTTAAAACCAAGTAAGAATAATTTTATGCAACTTGATTAGGATTAGAGAAGTCTCCTTACGTATGTAAAGCATGATCATGGAGCAACTGTAGTTTTACAAGCTGAATTTGTGACTTTGAAACAGATAAAAACTTCTCCTCCGCAAGTTTCAGAGCAGCAAAAGCTTCTAAAGGCGCACAAAAGAAGCCATTATTGAGTATAAGCAAAAAACAAAAATAAATTAAAACTATAATATCAAGTCACTTTCCGACTTTGCTTTCCTTGTATTTTCTGAGGGACGTAGGGGAAGAGAATAAGCTCTTTTTTTACAGAGAAAGGATAGAAATAGATCTGCCCTCCTACTCTCACATATGTATAAATGAAGTATGAAGGATTACATACTAATTTGGGCACAGTAAACTAAAACCTGTCATAAGACCGAAGACCATTATGGATCCCTACCAACTGATGAGATTGTCAAGAATTTACCGGCAAACACTTTGGCCTATCATGATCTATTCAAGTTCATCTGTTTCTACCTTCTCCCGACCGGATTGCACAGCAATGTTCTCCTCTACAAGAAAAGGCTAAGTAGTTCTGAAGCTTTTTCCCGCACTACTGCCAAAATGCTTATTATAACATGAACTGGTATGAGGTAGCCTGCTATTTACCAGAGACCACTTTGGCCACAACTCATTAGCCTATCACAATCATATTTCCATTTGACCTACTTCTATCTTTCTTCCGACTAAATTACTCTTAAATGTTATTCGTCTCTAGAAGAGAAGGCTAATCAGTTCTGCACTTTGCTGCATTTCTGCCAAAACACCATTTTTTTAGTTTTTTACTTGAACAGACATGTTTGTCAGAAGGCTGTGTTCAGTTCTTACCAAGTCCTCTGGTAAGTCTTCAAAGATTTGTGTCCCACATTGGTTGAGGGAATAGGCTCAAGGCCCACAGTCTTTACCATGTCTCCTTGTATGATTTTAGGAAATCTTCACCACATGAGCTAACTTTTGGGGTTGAGTTAGGCCCAAGGTTCATTCTCTTAACATGATATCAGATTCAAGCTCATACCTATTCTAGGTTTACCCAATGTTGGGCTCCTATTATATGTTTGTTCACAGTACACATGTCTAGTTGTAGCTGTGTTGGGGGAGGGATTGTTAAGAGTGTCCAAAATTGGTTGAGGGAATGGTTTGTGGTCTTCTTATATGGTCTTGGGTCTAATGAGCTAGCTTTTGGAGTTTACTTAGGCTTATGGTCCATTTTCTTGACAGCTACTTTAGGACCAAAGAAAAATCTCCAGGGCACACAGAAAAATTGCACAGGGTCAAAATTCAAAACACAGTAGTGATACCAAATGGAAATTATGTCTAAAAGCAAGCAACATGTCAAGCAGTATGGGTTTACCTTATGGGTGATCAAGAAAAGAATGTAATTCCATTGAATAAGCAAAAGAAATCAAGTAAACAATGCATCAGCAAATAACTTAGGTATAGTACCGCTCTACTACTATCATCTATGCACCATAATGACATGAGACAACAGATACATGTACAACTACTGTGTAGCTATGCCAATTCAAGAATACGTATGAAGTACTAAAAATTTTGAGCAAACCTTTGTATCCTTTAAATACTGCTAGATGCTGGATAAGTTTTCCATACGCTAAAGCCACATCATCCAAACTGCATGCAGAAAAGAAAGCAAATTTCAGTCGACAAATTTTGGGGCACAGTTTCAAATAGCCCAACTACTTAAAAATCCATACATGTATTACCTCGATGAGTCAGCAAAGCACGTCGCATAAAGCAGCGCATTCATTCGAGCAAGAGGTGCACTAAATTAGCATACAAAAAGAGAAGAAAATCAGTAAAGACGTCTGGACTAGAATTGAGTGCTTTGCGATGTACAGTGTGAGAAAGCACGGGAGAAAATATATTATTAATTATATTTCTATGTTAGCCATATATATGTATACATAACACATAATTTACTCCTATTACATAAGAGACTAAGACTAATTATATATATTCACATAACTACTCTAACACTCCCCCTCAAGCTGGATGCATATAAATCATATGTACCGAGCTTGTTACATATGTAGCTAATACGAGGACCGGTGAGGGACTTGATGAAAATATCTACAAGTTGATCATTCGACTTTACAAACTTTGTAGCAATATCTCCCGAGAGTATCTTTTCTCCAACAAAGTGAAAGTCAATCTCTGTCTTTAGTTCTCTCAAGGAACACTGGATTTGATGCAATATGAAGAGTAGCTTGATTATCACACACAAGTCCAATCTGATCTCGCCAAATTTCAACTCCCTAAGCAATTTTTTTATCCAAATTAGCTCACATGTCGCCATAGCCATTGCTCGATATTCTGCTTCTGCACTAGACCGAGCAACTACATTTTGTTTCTTGCTCTTCCTAGACACCAAATTACCTCCTACTAAGACACCATATCCATATGTAGAACGTCTATCAAAAGTAATCCTGCTCAATCAGCATATGAGTATCTAACGATCTACTCATGGCCTCGATCCGCAAACAATAAACATTTGCCTAGAGTTGATTTTATATACCGAAGAATGCGGACAACTGTATCCCAATAACTATCACAGGGAGAATCCATAAACTGACTCGCAACAGTCACAGGGAACGAGATGTCAGGTCTATTCATTATGAGGTAATTTAATTTACCAACCAGCAACATATATCTTGCAGGATTGCTAAGAGGCTCCTCTGTCCTGGAAGAAGTTTAGAATTCGGATCCATAGGAGTGTCAACAGGTCTACAGCGTGTCATTCCTGTCTCCTCAAGAATGTCTAAGGCATACTTCCATTGTGAGATCACAATACCTGAGCTAGACTGAGCGACCTCAATACCCATAAAAATACTTTAATCTGCTTAGATCCTTGGTCTGAAAGTGCTGAAAGAGATGTTGCTTTAACTTAGTAATACTTTCCTGATCATTGCCAGTAATAACAATATCGTCAACATAGCCCACCAGATAAATACAGAGACTTGAAGCAGAATGCCGATAAAACACAGAGTGATCAGCTTCACTACGAGTCATGCCAAACTCCTGGATAACTTTGCTGATCTTACCAAATCAAGCTCGAGGAGACTGCTTTAGACCATAGAGGGACCGACGGAACCGACATACAAGGCCACTAGACTCTCCTTGAGCAACAAAACCAGGTGGTTGTTCCATATAAACCTCATCCTCAAGGTCACCGTGAAGAAAAACATTCTTAATGTCCAACAGATAAAGAGGTCAATGGCGAATATCAGCCATGGATAGAAAAAGACGGATTGATGCTATTTTAGCTACGAGAGAGAGTATCACTATAATCGAGCCCAAAGATCTGAGTATACCCTTTGGCAACAAGACGGGCCTTAGATCGATCAATCTGGCCATCTGGAACAACTTTGATTGCATACACCCAACAACAACCAACAATCGATTTACCAGAAGGAAGAGGAACAAGCTCCCAAGTACCACTCGTATGTAAAGCAGACATCTCGTCAATCATTGCTTGTCGCCATCTTGGTTGAGACAGTGCTTCACCTATAGACTTAGGGATAGGAACAGAGGACAAAGATTATACAAATGCATAATGGGGTGATGACAGACCATAGTAACTTAAACCGAAATAATGAGGATTAGGATTAAGTGTGGACCATATACCTTTCCGTAGAGCAATCGGTTGACTAAGAAGAGACAAGTCTGCAGTATTAGTAGGGTCAGGTGCAGGACGTGAATCGTGTGGGCATGATGCTGGGCGCGGACGACAATGATAAGTCAGGAGTGGTGGAGCTGCAGAAGCTTGAACTGGACTAGGTGGTGGAACTGGAGTTATAGGTGTTGGAGCTGCAACTGGAGTTGTAGGTAATGGAGCGCGAGTTGATGAATGGGAGATAGTGACTGAATCTCTAAAAGATGGAACTAGTAGAACCGTAGAAATATCTAAGTGATTACTTGGACCTGTGAAGTATGAATTGGTTTCAAAGAAGGTAACATCAGTGAGCATAAGGTACCGCTGGAGGTCAGGAGAATAGCATTGATACCCCTTTTGCGTTCTCGAGAAACCCAGAAATACGCACTTAAAAGCACGAGGAGCTAACTTATCTTTTCCTGGAGTAAGATTATGAACAAAACACGTACTTCCAAAGCCCCAGGATGGAAGAGAGAACAAAGGTAAGTGAGGAAACGGGACAGAGAATGGAACTTGATTATGTATAGCTGAAGATGGCATACGATTAATAAGATAGCAAGATGTAAGAACTGCATCCCTCCAAAAACGCAACAGAACATGAGATTGTATGAGTACGGTATGAGCAGTTTCAATACGATGTTTATTCTTTCTTTCAGCTACCCCATTTTGTTGAGATGTGTGCGGACAAGATGTTTGATCAATAATCCATGAGAGTTCATAAACTGCTGAAACGGGGAAGACAAATACTCTAGGCATTATCACTACGAAATGTGCGGATAGAAACCCCAAATTGATTTTGAATTACAACGTGGAAGGCCTGGAAAACAGAAACAACCTAGATCGATTTTTCATCAAAAATATTTAAGTGCACCTAAAATAATCATCAATGAAACTGACAAAGTAGCGGAATACTAAGGTAGAACTGACCCGACTAGGACCCCAAACATATGAATTGACTAAGTAAAAGGTGACTCTGCTCGATTATCAAGACGCCGCGGCAAATGGGAGTGGGTATGCTTACCGAGTTGACATGACTCACACTCTAGAGTGGACAAGTCAGATAACATGTATCATTTTCTGAAGTTTTGACAAACTGGGATGTCCCAACCGTTTATGTAATAAATCTGGTGAATCAGTAACAGGACAAGTTGTTGAAGGAAGACAAGATGTGAGTCCATGTGATTTAGCAAGGATAAGGTAATAAAGTCCATCTGATTCACGCCCGGTACCAATGATCCTCCCTGTACTGTGTTCCTGTATAAAAACAAGGTCATCAAGAAATAAAACAGCGCATTTAAGTGATTTGGCTAAGCGACTAATGGCTATGAGATTAAAAGGACTACTAGGAACATAAAGAACTGATTCTAAAGGTAAGGAAGGAATTGGGGTTGCTTGACCTATTGCAGTAGCCATGGTTTGAGATCCATTGGCCATTGTGATTGTTGGAGGAGATTGAGAATACGAAATACTAGTGAAAAGGGATTTATCACCAGAAATATGATCAGATGCACCCGAATCAATGACTCAAGAATCGGAAGATGAAGATTGGGAGACACAAGTCACGCTATTACATGTTTGAACAACGGAATATGTCTATGAAGATGTCTGTTCATAAGCGTTATACTGAAGGAACTCAATATAATCTGGTAGAGAAACCATCCAACTATTCATAGTATTAGATCCCATGTTGCTACAATTAATTTCTCAAATTCTTGACTAAAAAGTTATAGGGTTAACTTGAAATAGTGAAAATCAATAACCTTTTTGAAAACTGAAGATATATCTAGGAAAATACTGCTCACAACAGAGAAAAAGAGCACTATTTTACGCCGGAAAACACTGTAGCTCGCCTGAAAATTCCAAAGTTGTCGGAATCCGTCGGAAATAGTACTAATGGACTCGGAATTTCTGTGCGACCAGGCTATCATGAAGAAGCTTGGCCAAAAAATGGCCGGAGAAGCACGCACGCGCTGGCACGTGGGACAGACGCGGTGGCAGAATCGCAAATCTTGGTGGCGCGTGGGGCATCTGTTGTCGGAGAATATTTTTGGGGCTTGGCGCCGGAGGTTTCTGAGTGTAATGGTGGTGATGGTTTGTGCACAACACTCACCAAATGTGAGATAACACAAATCAGTCACTTCGATCACCGGAAAATTGCACGGTGACTGAGTTATTTCTTCCCGGATGTTGCCGAAATGACGCACAACGATCTTTTCTCGCTAATGCTCTGATACTATGTGAGAAAGCACGTGAGAAAATATATTATTGCTTATATTTCTATGTTACAATAAGTCCTATTTATATGTATACATAATACATAACTTACTCCTATTACATAAGGGACTAAGACTAATTACATATATTCACATAACTACTCTAACATATGACAGGTGACAATAAAACACCTAAAAATGTGAACTGCATTGGAAGTTCTATCTAGCCTTCTTTGAACTGACAATGCAGCATTTGATCTACAAGCTTTATAAGGCTTCATAATCTCCATCTGGCTTCATACTTTGTTACTCTGGGTAACGCAAATTGGACACTGCTTTCCTCTTTCCTTTGCAAATCCAAAACTTTTAAGAGAGTGAGTAGTCCTTTTATAATAAATTAAGGTTGTGAAGAAATCTTAAATAGCATTGTCATTTGGCAAGTCCTAAAACTACAGAAGAGCACACTCCCCTAATTAGGTGCTGTGTTTTATGCTGTTTAGTACATGGAACTAATGATAAACTATTAAGCTTTCTGTTTAGTACTGGAGCTAACTGTGATGATCATCTTCGGCACTGCACCGGGAAACAACAGCCATCATCCTCTTCTATAGCTTACATAGCTCTATAGCTGATATAGCTCACTTGGTAACTCTGCCTATGTGACATAGTATTCATCCTTTGGATTCCGACCACATCTCTGGTCTGTTTCTAACCTCAATTCTCCTTTCGTCTCTTCTACTGTCGTTTTAAGTAAAGGATCTAAAACTATAGATAAAGGGACAAGAAAAGCTTACAATCTTCCTTTATGACCTTTAGTTTCAGTTCATTTTGCAACTAAACGTCCATAAAATATGTTATTTCATATTAAACTGACCAAAAACTTCGATTTTATTACTTGTCCTGTTTTGTTCTTGTGCAGGACTGAAATATAGGACAGATATAACATCATTAACTGCTCACGCTAAGGATTTACTTGTCCGCCTAAATTAAATGCCCTAAATTCCATTTTGGTTACCCAAAAGACTGTCCATTTCTCGAGAAGAAAGCTTTTCCCTTACTTAAATACTTTTCCGATATTCTCCTATCAAGAGAGCACATGGTGCCACATTTTGTACTTAAGTTCTTCAAATTAGTCAGAAGTCAAATTCAATTTTTAAAATCTAAAAGACTTGAACTATTAAGGCCTTAATACCTGCCCAGACAAGGTGAAACCCTTAAATCAGGAAGCGAGGGAGTAATTCTTATTATTTGCATTTGAATGTAATGAAACTTGGGGATCTTTCTAATTCTGCAGCAAAGCAGATTTGTTGCTCCTTCTTAATAACCCTTTCCCAAACATTTATCATAAGTAATGGCATAGACTGACTAACCATGCATTTAGCAAATTTTAAAATTGGCAGTGGTCACCTAGGCAGAATATTTCCATGCTTCTGAAACATCACTTAATCGTTAATTGCACAAGGAACATATCTCACATTGAAAACAACACCGTACGCGTACTTTATGCAGAACAAGCATGAGAACAAAGATCATCACGTCACCTGCCGTAGACCTCCCAAGCAGTAGCGCGGAACAAATACGAAGAGCCTAAAAGTTGCAGCACAGATCCAGGGATGGAACATGGCTGCCCACAGAACTGGAGAGCATCAGTATTACTCCTACATTCATTTTCCTGGGAAAAGATAACGGAACCTTTTGGCTTCTTTAAGTTCTTAATCCATTGAGTACAAAAAGCCCCGTCTGAGATCATTAGTGAAGCCTCATCACCATATTCATTAATCAGATGAGAACTCAACCTCAGTTCCTGCAAAAACGAATACAATCAGGACAAAGAAATCGACAACACAAAAAGAAACTTTATACTTTAATGATTAAGCAACGTCTATGAGCGAATATAACCTTGCAGACATTAATTGGGCATGTTGCAAGTTTCATGGAAGCTTTTGGACCAAATGAAAGCAAAGGTCTTTGCACTTGCTGCACATTAAATGTCACAAGTTAAGTTCCCTTAAAAAGTAAACATATACATCAACCATATGAAGAAAGCGAAAAGCCCTCTAACAATACAATGTTCAGCAATGACTCTCCATGATGAGAGGAATTAATGTTCCTTGAGTTAGTTAACTATAAATACAGAGAAAATATCTGGCTCAATATCCCAGATGAAACTAAGCATCTACAGCTGACAAAAGAAACTATATATGTGCAGAGCATTGCAAGTGAACTTATAAGAATGTAGCAGATGACATTTAAGCCCATCTCTGGCCAGGCCTTCCGATGTTAAGAGAAGTAGTGACACTTCAACCTGCTTCAAATGCATTAAACAGAATTACTTAATCCCAAGAAAGCAGTGAGGCCTCATTTGTTTGCACTTAATGAGGGTCTGAATCTGAATGAACCACATCTTAGCCCATTAAGTGTATTTGTTTTTTTATTTTTAAAAAGTCTGAATAGGGCTGTGTGGGTCTGATTCGGCCAGACCTTTAATTGAGTCTTAATGCCTTTCAGAGGTTAAAAATACAGAAAATATACGCCTCTTTTTTCGGTGCTGCTTTTCTCTCTCTTTACATCAGGCTATTTCTTCTAAACCCAAAACAAATTTCATCCTTCACACGTCTCTCTCTTCAAGGATCAAGCAACCGCCAAATCTTTTTCTGGGTAGACATTGAAAATTATACTTGGAATTCTCCATCTTGTTTCCACTTTTTTTATGGTAAATTTCAGTTTCGAGTTTAGGGTTTAAAAAACCCCTTTTAAAATACGATTGAGAAAGGGCTAAAATAGAAGGATGTATTGATAAAAATTATGGGTATGGATGGGATGGGTAAATCCCATTGTCGTTAGTTTGATAAAGTGTTACTTTGAGTATTCTTTCTTGAAATATATATATATATATATATATATATATATATATATAT
>ML295449.1:0-35930 GCA_005239495.1 Nicotiana undulata | reverse complement strand
GAGTTTCTAGGCCAAATTATCCGTTCTGGAGCTCTTGGGGTCATCAACAATGGAGGAAAATATTCTTTTGGTAAAGAAACCACGACTTGGGCCTTTTATTAGGACTGCCTACCAGTTTCCGCACCTGCGACTTTTGGATCGCAGGTGCGGACTCGCACCTGCGGCAGATTGGGTCGCGCCTGCGGAAAATGGCCTGGGCCCCTGGGGGATTTCTCGCGCCTGCGTGCTTTTGTCCGCGCCTGCGGAGCCATGCCTACGGAGAATAGGCCTCTCCTGCGATGGCCTGGGCCCTGGGGAAAGTCGCATCTGCGGGCCTTTGTCAGCTCCTGCGGAGCCGCGCCTGCGGAGAGAAGGCCGCTCCTGCGGAAGGAGCCGCACCTATGAAGGGAATTCCGCTGGTGCGAACCTCGCGCCTGCGGCTCATGGACCGCAGGTGCGGTAACACTAGTAAATTCCCACCAGCAGTTCAATTGCTGGTTTTTTCCCCCGGTCGGGGTCCGGGAGACCCCTGGGCCCACCCGAGCCCTCGACAAATTATACCAACAAGTCCCAAATCACATGACGGACTTGCTCGAGCTCCCAAAACACTAAAAACATCATTCAAACCAAGAATCACTCTCCAAAACCCCTTAGATCAAACTTAGGATTTCAAGAAAAAAATCAAATGGCTCATCAATAAGCCGAACGGGTCTACACTGCTCGGAATGACCCCAAATTTTGCGGACAAGTCATAAATGACTATACGGAACTATTTCCAGTTCTGGAATTCCATTTGGACGATGATATCACGAGGTCCAATTCCAGGCTGAATTCCAAATCACATGAAATCTTGAATTCCAATTCAGGTGCCGAAATACTCCCGGGTCATCAGAAACCCGAGGAGAACAAACTCCCAAGTCTGTAATCATCATCCGGAGCTGCTGGAGCTGTCAGAACTCGATTCCGAGGTCGTTTGCTTNATCTCGAACTACATGCCCACACAAGTCATAAGGCATGAGTAGTCTCTACGGAAAGAGTCATTCACGGGAACGGAGTCCCAACACACAAAACGACCGGCTGGGTCGTTACATTATAGTGGGGCAAGGACAACTTCTAAAGTTCTGAGTTGTGGGTTTTATTGGCCAACTTTGTATAAATATGCGAGTGAATTGGTGAAAAGGTGTGATGAGTGTCAAAGAGCGGGTGGAATATCAAAGAAGGATGAAATTCCCCTAACAACGATCCTTGAAGTTGACATATTTGATGTGTGGGGCATAGACTTCATGGGCCCTTTTGTTAGTTCGTGTGGTAATACCCACATTCTTGTGGCAGTGGATCGAGGTCGTGGATTTTCCCAACAATGAGGCCCGGAGTGTAGTTGATTTTCTCAAAAAGAACATTTTGACACGGTTTGGGACACCTCGGGCAATCATAAGTGACGGGGGGTCTCATTTTTGTTATAGGGCTTTTGATACGTTGCTTGCCAAATATGGGGTAAATCACAAAGTGTCCACTCCTTACCATACTTAAGCTAGTGGGCAAGTTGAAGTTTCAAATCGGGAAATCAAGAACACCTTGTCCAAGACTGTGAATGCCAATAACACTGATTGGTCAAGAAAGCTTAATGACGCACTATGGGCGTATAGGACTGCATTCAAGACCCCAATCGGTATGTCCCCGTACCGGTTGGTGTATGGTAAAGCATGCCACTTTCCAGGTGAGCTGGAGCACAATGCATTATGGGCTTTGAAAAGGTTAAATATTGATTGGGACACTGCAACAAATCTCTGTGTTGATCATCTCAATGAGCTTGACGAATTTAGGTTTCATGCTTACTCAAGCTCTTCATTGTATAAGGAGAAAATGAAGTATTTGCATGACAAGTATACCAAAAGCAGGGAATTCAAAGTGGGCGATTTGGTAATACTCTTCAACTACCGGCTGCGACTCTTTCCGTGCAAGCTCAAATCCAAATGGTGTGGTCCCTTTAAGGTGGTATTGGTCACACCTTTTGGTGCCCTTAATCTAAAGAACAAAAATGGAAAAATATTTCGTGTGAATGGGCATCGTGTCAAGCACTATTTGGGGAAGTTTGAGGATAGCCACGTGGTGGCTTTGTTGAAGTTCAAGTTTTCATGGTAACCTGCGTTGTGCCGTGACGTTAAATCATGCGCTTCTTGGGAGGCAACCCAAGTTCTTTTTTCTTTCTTTTTTGTTTCTTCTTCTTAGATTAGATTTTCTTTAACTAACCTATTTGTGAGATTTTTGTAGGACTTGGTTGATGCAGTGCAGGAACACAACTCTGGAAAATGGGCTATGGATGTGCAAAAACAGTTGTCGCGCTCAAAATTCCACGGTTAGAGGTTTTAACTGCGTTGGAGCAGAATGGTTCCGCGGACGCGGACTGGTGGAACCCAAAAGTCATGCTCTATGAAGTTTGTTTCCACTGCAGCGTCCAGAATTTTGCTGACTTCGGAATTGTTCCAGCATCAGTTCTTCTAAAGGAAAAAAACGCGGTCAGCGGTAAAATTTCGTTACAGCGCTAGGTAAGTCGATGTGGGTCGTAGGGTTTGGTATAAATAGAGGGGGCCCATTCTTTTACCCTTTTCTCACTTTACCATCTCATAGCCCCTTTTTACTGTTCATACTAGCTCTCACTGTGCATCTAAGCTTCACATATCTAACAAGTTTGCATTCTACATCAAATCTCACTCTTGGTATGTTCATTCTTTGATTCTACTTGTATATTTTTACTTTTTTGTTTGTTCTTTTTAATTTTTCTTTCTTAAATGGGGTAGTATAGACCTAAGTCATGAGCAGGATTCACCAAGTAGTAATAATCAATGGGTAGTGATTTTTTTTGCCTAATGGGGTCTAGGGTGTTCAATTTCCAGTAATTATAGCCTATTTTGTAAGATTGTTCAACCCTAGTTTGTGAAAAAGGCTGTCAGTGCTCGTCTAATTTGAATTCCGCTGTAGCTGACCAAAATTCTGTCGTCAGTGAATTGTTCTGTGATGGGATTTATGAAAATACATTTCCACTGCAGCGGCCAAAATTCTGCTAACAAAGGTTAGCCTTTCGCTGCAGCGGCCACTTTTCTGCTGACATCAGAATTGAGATTCAGAGAATGGCAAAATCAATTCTACGGTCGCGTTTGTTTTTCCGCTATAGCGGTGAGACATCTGCAGTCGTGCCCATTTTTCCGCGGTCAACGGTTTCCAACTTGAGAAAGCAGGTAGTATGATACCCACCATTCCGCTGCAGCGGTTACCTTTCTGCTGACAGCGATGACTATTCCGCTGCAGCGGTCCCTTTTACGCTGATAACGGTTTTGATCTGTATAAATCTTTTGTGACCTTCTGCAACATATAGCTCTATGCTTCTATTGGGTAATGGTTTACCATATACTAATGATCTTTCATTGACATGTTTGCAGACAATGATCCGATCACGAGGTAGCTCGGACAAACAACCCGAAAAGGGAGATTCCTCTCGAGGTCGTGGTAGGGGTAAACAAGCAGCAGCACCCCTGGGCCCGAGAAAGATTATACGAAACAAGACAACACTCCAGAGGCCAACTCCCGACCCCTGCGAGTCTGGTGAATATAACCCCTCACGGGAGATTTCGAAAGGGGATAGTGGTGCAGCCTAGGCAGAGACACAATCTCAACCTAGGCGTCTTGTCAACGAGCCTACAACATCAGACTCTTCAGGTAGCTTGGGTTTGTCTAGTGATACTTCACCTCCTCAGGCCACCGGTGCAGCAGTTCCATCCACCACACCTGCTTCAGTTAATCTTGACAGTTCTGATGATTCCCCGGATGATGGCAGGAGTGGTAACACCCAAACACAGGCAGGGAGGTTACACAGGACCCAAAATTCGGTAGTTTGGCAGGATCGTTTTGTCTCTGAACCCGCTTATCACAAGTTTAGAGAGTGGTGGCCTCAGAGGTCACTTGTTTTGGAGAGACCATTCATTGAGAGGGGCCTTCAACCCCACAACCCCAACGTCAAGAGGCAATTCAACGAAAAGGTCGGGTGGAAATTCTTCACCAGCAGGGTTCAAGAGGCTAATGAATTTGTGGTAAAAGAATTTTACGCCAATGTTGCCCACATCAAAAAGGGCACATACCTTACCCAAGTTTGGAACAAGAAAATCCTTTTCAATGGCGAGGCACTCAATGATTATGCTTGTTTTAACCATGAAGATGAGACCCTCTACATGGAGAAGGTGGATTTGGGTGATTTAGCTCGCCCGTGGCTATCCTCCATTATTGCTATTCCTGGGACTAATTTGGCATGGCTGACACCAGGAGCTACTATCTTCACGCTGAGTTTTGAGGCTAAAGGCTGGGCAACATTTGTGTGTGCCGGTTAGATCCCACTTTGCACGACAATGACATGCCCCTCTCCCGTGTTGTTATTGTGGGGGGAATTATTGCAGGGTTCCCTATCAACGTCGGGAATATCATGGCGAGGGTGATCACCAGGATAGTCCAGAAGAATGAGCACTAATATCCCTTCCCAAACTTCCTCACTATGTGCTTTCATGACATGGGAGTTGAGGGAAGGGAGTTTGATCAAAAGTTGAAGCCTAAACTACCATTCTATTGGTACATCTTGAAGGGCCCAGACAACCCCAAAGCAAAAATTAAAGCCACCACTTTTATTGTTGCTGAGGGATCCTCTGCTGCTGCCATCCCGGAGCCTCCCTCTGGTCCTTCTGTCTCCATTCCTGCATCAGTGCCCTCCTCTTCCACATACCCTCAGACTGCTCTGAGGGTGACTCAGACATTGTCAGGTATCAACAACTGGCTGCAGGTAGCTCTTTCTAAGCTAACTGACCTTTCTACTGCCGTTGCAAGCCAGACAGCTCCAGCATAGATTCAGTTTCCTCCAACATTGGAGGAGACCTTGAGGAGCTTGGTTGATAGCCAAAAGAAGATCTTGGAGACCTTGGACACACACGGGAAGGAAATCCATTCCTTGGGGAAGGCCGTGAAGAAGATGAAGAAGAGTAAGGATGAGCTGAAAAAGAGTCAAGATGCGATGTAGAAGACTCAAGATGAGCTGAAGAAGGAGGTAGCCAAGCTCAGACCAGGGGGGACATCCCCCTTGATCTACTGATAGGAGAGCCTGCCCCTGTAGCTCAGACATCACAGGTTCCAGAGCAGGAGGTTACCTCAACACCAGTCCGGAGAGGGGTCATACCCAGGACAGATGATATGGAGATCCAACTAGAGGAGCCAGCGGGAGAGGCATCTTCCGAGCCACAGGATCCTGCTATAGTGACTGCCACTAATCCTTCTACTGCAGCTGACCCCACCTCGACGCAGACTAAGGCATCCTAGGAAGTTCTCTCTTACTCTCTACCCCTTCCCCTACTTTATATTTTTGCATTTAGCATTGAGGGCAATGCGACGCTTTATTGGAGGGGGTGGCCTCTATTGGTGATTCAGACATTTAGACATATTTTTGGTTTGTAATAACTCATAATACTGCTTTTCTTTATTTGCATTTCTAGTACTTAATTTCCATACTTTTGGTTTGTTTTTATCTTTGGTATGTATATAATTTTCTTTTTTTCATGTATATATCCATTTCCTCTTTGATGTATATTCGTCTTAATCCCCTATTGTACATATTCATTTTTACTTTCTGTATCTTTACTTTATAACTTCTTTTATTATTTTCCTTTATAGTTTAACTTCTTATTTCGTTTAGTAGCTTCTTTTTGAAATTATAGCTTCTTCTTTACTTTTTCATTATCAATAAGCCCTTAGTTTTCTTAAGGCCACGGTTCTTTCCAAGGGTGGAAATTGTGTGAACCGGGTGTCTCTTCCCTACGACGGACGATGTGACGACCTTCTTAAAGGATTTGTTTTACCTTTATTTCGTAGTAGTGAATAAATGTACTTCGAGTAAGCTTCACTTGGCACCAGCATATTTACCCTTGACCTCATGGTTAGAGACAAATTGTAGACGAGTGTAGCTGTAAGTGTGACCCGTAGAATCTTGAGTTGGCTAAAACTGTCATCAAGTGGTGTTTGTAGCCATATGTGAGTTTGAAATCTAATCCGAGGTTGTTGTGGGCCCTCGACTCTATGCTCTTTAACGATCTTGTGGCTTGAGAAGTGAGGGTTTGAATTGAAAATCCCAAGTGTCGTTCCATAAAGTCTAGAACTTTCCCCAAGTGTTTTTCTAGGCGAAATTTTAAGTGTAGCTCGACTTGAAAAATGATTATAGGCTCTCCTTGATTCCCTTTTGAAATTAAAGACTTCCATATCCTACCATGATAGTATCCTTAGTCAACCCCTTTTGAGCCTAAGCCTGTTTGTTCAAAAACCACGTTACAAACCTTCATCTGTTCTATAATGACCCTTTCTTGGCACCCATTCTTTCCTGAGCACTCATGATGAGCAATAGTCAAAATTATAAGTTTGGGGGAGAGACAAGGATGTTCAAATTGATGAAAGGAATTATTGGAAAAAAGGAAAGGCTCATAAAAGTTTGAAAAGCCAAAAAGAAACAAGTCAAAAAGAAAAGTAAAGGTTGAAAGGACTCAATGAAACAATGATGAAAGGCTTGGAATGATGAAAGAAGGAGAAAAATGAGGCTCAAGTAAAAGAAAGAGCGACAAATGAGTCTATCTAAGTTCCCCAAGGAAGAGAAAATGACTCAAAGAGTCAACAAAAACATGAGCCAAAGTGTGAAAATAGAGTGCTTAAGGAAAGATGTGCTATCATAGTTCATCATGCCCGTATTTGATCCAAAACGCCTTCATTACATCTCGTTAAAGCCCTATAGGATTTCAAGTTGAGTGAGCTTACATTAGTGGTGATTTACACGAGGGGAAAGCCTATGATACTTAGAACCGGACTTGTGGCATTCTTTTGAGAGTGAATAGCGCACTTCTTGATAATCTCGGTTGTGAGCGTACATTATATATGGTGAGATTAGCTCATGGAGAGTATAGGAGAAAGAGTCTGGGATCCACAGTGACTTACGCGAGAGAATGAAGCTCTTTGATTAATTGAGTAACCTCTTGAAGCTTTGGTGTCACATTAGATCTAGTGAACTAAGAAAGTCATTGCATAATGATGTCAATAATGCATTTGTGTTGAGGGTAACTGTTAGTCCCAATTGAAGCTCGATGAAATTACATAATACTACTTCTTCTTCTTGTGGAGGTGGAAGTTACCTTGTTTTCTTGAGGACAAGCAATAGCTTATGTTTGGGAGAGTTGAGAACTAGGGATTTTTACCTACTATTTACTCTATTTTGCTTAGGTTTTGGGGCAAAAAATACACTAAGGTACTCCGGAAAACTAATGCAAGGTGCTTAAATTGCAGGTTTTGAGTCAAATGTAGGAGAATGGTTAAAAAAAACTTAAACAGGAGCAAAACTTGCACAGCCCAGGAACTCAGCAAAAGCGCTGACAACACTATTATTACGTTGCAGCGAAAGACATTCAGCTGGAGCGAAATTCTGAGGGCGGCCGCGGATTGAAGTTCAGAGAGATGTGTTTTGGGCCTTGTGGAACCGCTGACAGCGCTATAATTGCATGGTCGTGAAATCTAAAGTGCGGTCGCGGTGGGAAATCTGCTGAGAGAGGAATGTCATGTTCAGAGATTTGACAAAAGTGATCATTTATAAGAGCGCGATCAGCGCTAAAATTCTGTTGTCGCGCTATCAAGATCCGCTGGGGCACTCAATATTTTGCTGGGAGCAGAAATAAGTTTCAGATAACTTCAAGTTGACAAAGCGCGGTCCACGCCTATAATTGCGCGGCCGCGGAAGCTATTCCGCTGAGGCGTTCAGTTTTCCACTGACAGCGGAATCTCCGTAGAGGCATTTTTGTCCACTATTTTTAACTGTGTATAAATACTTCTTTTTCTCATTTTTAGGGTATCAGATATTTTAGGGAGCTCGTGGATAGAAGCTTTTTACCTTTTTGAGTAACTTTAGCATATATTCTACTCTTAATATTAGATTTTATCTTTGTAATCAACATTTATGAGTTTAATTTCATCTTCTATTTTAATTTCTTCCATGAATATGAGTAGCTAGACCCATAAGCTAGGGTTGTGACCCAACCCGAGTGTGGGTATCTAATGGTTCTTCAATTTTAGGGTCTACTTGTTATTGGGTCCGTAATATTTAGTCTATTTCATGCTTAATCTATTGAATTAATGGTTGTAAACACTGATTCATGCCTTTTTTACTAGGGTTGCTCTTGAGAAAGATGACCCAAGTCTAGGTAAAATAGGATAACAAGGAATTGGGGTGAATTCAAGAGATTGATAGCCCCAATTAAAGGGTAAAAATTAGAGATAGTAATACCCGACTTGAGCCAAGTTCACTTGCTATGTTGAAACACCCAATTAGGCTTGAGGAAGTCAATTCGGGCAAAGTCACCCAAACTAGCGAGAGGTATAGGGTGAGTAATTGAGTGTGAGGTTATATCATGATCCCATATGCAACAAGTTTTTCCTAGATTTTAGATCACGTTAGTTACTCGCCTAGGTATAAGTTGCATCCTTAGTGCCTTTTATAACTTGAAAAACATTCACAAAAATATTGTATCTAGCTTGATAGTAGTAATCTTTGGTATTAAACTAGTATATAATCAAAACAAATCATGTTTAGAAGATTAATTAAGAACAATAAATACTCCTAAATCAGATAGAAACTCAACTCCAATCATCTAACTCCCTGTGGATCTCGATCTCGATCCTATCGGGTAAAAGCTACATAGACCTTGCCTTGCCATTCTATAGTGGTATAGGTGGGACGTGATCACTTAACCAATATATCGTCAATGTAAACCTCCATTGATTTTCCTATTTGTTCCTTGAACATCCGATTTACTAGGCATTGGTAAGCGGCACCAGTATCCTTTAGTCTGAATGGAATCATGTTATAGAATTAGGTGTCGTACTTAAGGAAGTTTTTTCCCGATCGCCCAAGTTCATACCACCTTTTGGGGTTGTGAAGCAGTCGATGCAATTATAATTACCCATCTTGAAGTCGGGATCGAGTCCTCAGGGAGCGTAGATGGGATTAGGTATGTACTCTGACTAAGAGTATAACGTGTCTGCACTTCCACATACTTTGTTGTTTTTGTCTACTTCTAAAATTAAGCTATTGTTTGTAAATATAAAACTAGAGAATGATATATTTTGTGTTTTTTTCATATTTGTAAAAGATCTAGGGATGTGACTTCCACCTAGGTGTTTGCCTAACGGGTTGTGGGCTTTAGAGCGGGTTTCGTTGGTCGAGGTGTAATATAGCAATCAACAAGCAATTACCCACTCGATATCTCTCGGTAATAGAGTGGTTTTGCCGAATTTGACTTTCTCAAGTCCAAATGGGTAATTCACAATACAGTTGATAGATGCTCAAGTCGGGTTTTACTATCTCTAGGTTCAACCCCCTAATTGGGACTATCAATTTCTTGAGTTCTTCCCAATTTCTTGTTAGCGAAGTTTTCGTAGACTTAGTCTCTCTTTCTCAAGTAGAGACTAAGTCAATTAGGCATGAATCAATATTTGCAACCATTAATTCTACAATTAGAGCAAGAACTAGGATAAATATTACACACTCAACCTTAAATAATCTCTAAACCAAACACCCATTAGGCACCCACACTAGGGTTGGGTCACAACCCTAGCTAGAAATTTAGCTACTCGTAGATGAAAATGAAAAAAATAAAGAAAAAAAGATAATTAAACTCATACTAAATGATAAAGAGATGAAAATCCAATGTAAAATGGACAACCTATCATAAAATTTCATAAAGCAGTAAATAAAAATGGCTCTCTACTTTGAGATGTTCAAACTTAACCTAATTTTGACAAAAAAGACTATTTATACACAGCTGAAATTTTCGGAACAAATTACCCTTTCAGAGGTTCTGCAGTCGCACAATTCTGTGTGTGATCCACACTTTGATGCAAATCTTGGCAGGAGGGACTTCTACGGCTTCACAATTCTGAATTGCGGCCGCACTTCTTCAGGTTCTGGGGACCACACATCTCTGAGTGTGGCCGCACTCTTGAGTTCTGCGGCCGCACAATAATAGTGTGGTCTGCACTTCTTGATGGAATCACACTTCAAACTCTCTGATCTTCATCTTCTGAGGCCACATAATTATTGTGTAGTCCGCACTTTGCAAAGCTTTTCTGACAGAGATCCTTCAGGATCTGCGGTCCCAGACAGATTACTGTGGTCCGCACTTTGGCCATTTTGCTTGACTTTTGTCCTTGTCCAAAAATACTCCTTCTTGAGTTGAATTTCATCACTTTGGCTTACTTTCCAATACTCCTGCAAGTAAGCATATTTTATCAATTTTTGGGATTACCTTTAAACATTTTTGAGCTAAAACGAAAGTAAAAAAACGCAAATACGTAGTCAAAATCCCCACTTATCAGTTATACCCGGAATAGGCGTCGAGAAAACTGAGGATCTCGTGGCCGGCCATTGCATGAACCATACCATCGATGTTATGCAGAGGGAAGGAGTCCTTGGGACATGCCTGATCACGTCCAACTATGCCTTATAAAAAGGACTAAGGGGTCGTTGCAAATATTATCCGGGTATTTAGCCCAGAGTCGAATCCCACAGGGAATTAACCTATCAATTACTTTTGCCAGACTCAATTGAATTCTCCGTAATCAACTTCCCTGATATTTTGAATAACAATTGGTGATATTTCTACTAACTATAACTGAATAAAACTAATTAAACTAAGAGCTAACTATGACTGAGTTGTAAACAAATATGAGAAGGATCTAAGGTTATGATTTCCCCTATTGATGGAATCCCTTCCTGTTATGTTTCATATAGATTTTCCTAATCTTCTCTATCGATCATGAGCACTCTTACTACCGTAAATCTCTCCCGAGTAATTACGACAATTTACTAGATGCATTCTCCCGAGATACGCTAGCTGGCTTTTATTACAACTCACTTAGATCGCACCCAAGGTTCCGTTATCCCTAATCCCACCTTTAAACCCTCGGTTATTGATTCCTCATATACTTTGGGAGTGATGTTGTTCAACAACTACCTAAATAAGCACTCTCTCCTGAGTAATACATAATAAATAGGCACAACTAATTGAGGATCCTATCAATTAACTACAACAAGAACGTAGTTGAACAAATAGAGATTAAACCGGGAAAACTATATTAACACAACAAGAAGTTCATCCTTCAACAGGTTCCATCAAAACCTTAGACTAAATAATTAGCTACTCATAATTGTGGTCATAGTAACAACAACAACAACAAAAATCCCAGTTTGATCCCAACATGTGGGGTCTGGGAGGGTAGTCTGTACGCAGGCCTTATCCCTACCTAATGCAGGTAGAGAGGTTGTTTCCAATAGACCCTCGGATAAAGAAGGGTAAGAAGAAGAAGAGGGAATCAAGGAAGGAAGAAATATGGAACAAAATAATTGAAGAAAAAAAGATGGAAGAAAAAAGATGGAAGGAAAAAAAGATAAATAGTTTCCAATAATAGCAACACGGAATACAATACCTGAGGCGAACAAAACCACATACCATAATAAAAATCAAAGAATATGAAGGGAAATGCATGCTACTAAGCTTATCGGTGAGCACTATAAACTACCTACTAACCTTCTACCTTAATCCTCGACCTCCACACCCTCCTATCAAGTGTCATTTCCTCAACAAGCTGAAGCAGCGCCATGTCCTGCCTAATCACTTCTCCCTAGTAATTCTTAGGCGTACCTCGACCCCTTCTCAAACTCTCCATGGCCAATCTCTCACACCTCCTGACAGGGGCATTAATGCATATTCTCCTAACATGTCTGAACCATCTCAGCCGCGACTCCCGCATCTTTTCCTCCACGGAGGCTACTCCCACTTTGTCCCGGATAGATTTATTCTTAATTTTATCTTGCCTGGTACACCCACACATCCATCTCAACATCCTCATCTATGTTACTGCCATCTTCTGCACGTGGGAGTTCTTGATTGGCCAACACTCAGCCCCATACAGCATAGCGGGTCGAACCACCACTCGATAAAACTTACCCTTAAGTCCTAACGGCACCTTCTTATCACATAGAAAAACGGAAGCGAGCCTCCACTTCATCCACCCCGCTCCGATGCGATGTGTGACATCTTCGTCAATCTCCCTGTTACCCAGGATAATAGACCCGAGATACTTAAAACTAGCTCTCTTGGGGATAACTTAAGCATCAAGCTTAACCTCTACGTATGCATCATGGCTCTCACTGAATTTGTACTCCAAGTATTTTGTCTTGGTTCTACTCAGTTTGAAACCTTTAAACTCCAAGGTATGTCTCCAATCCTCCAACCTTGCATTAACTCCGCTACGCGTCTCGTCAATCAACACTATATCATCGGCAAATAGCATGCACCAAGACACCTCCCCTTTGATGTGACGCGGTAGTACATCCATCGCCAAGACAAACAAAAATGGGCTAAGAGCCGATCCCTGGTGCAACCCATCACCACAGGGAAAAGGTCCAAGTCACCACCCACAGTCCTCACCCGAGTGTTAGTATCATCATACATAATCTTAATCACCCTAATGTACGCTACCGGAACTCTTCTAACCTCCAAACACCTCCACAGGACTTCCCTCGGAACTTTATCGTATGCCTTCTCCAGATCAATAAACACCATATGTAAATCCTTCTTCCTTTCTCTGTACTTCTCCACTAATCTCCTTACCGGATGAATCGCTTCTGTAGTCGAATGCCCCGGCATGAATCCAAACTAATTCTCAGAAATAGACACGTACTTCCTCACCCTGGCCTCCACCACTCTCTCCCAAACCTTTATAGTGTGACTCAATAACTTGATACCTCTATAACTGTTGAAATTTTAGATATTACCCTTGTTCTTGTAAATCGGAACCATCGTACTCCACCTTCATTCTTCAGGCATCTTCTTTGCCTTAAAAATAACATTAAACAGCCTAGTGAGCCACTCCAAACCTACCGGGCCCGCGATCTTCCAGAATTCCACCGGGATTTCGTCTAGCCCCGTTGCTCTGCCCCTTCACATCTTACGCATTTCTCTTTCCACCTCCTCTACCGTAATCCACCTACAGTACCCAAAATACTGCCAATTCTCTGAGTGCTCCAACTCACCCAGCACAATGCATCTATCCCCCTCCTCATTCAACAGTTTATGGAAGTATGTTTTCCATCTTCTCCTAATGAGTGCCTCGTCCATCAACACTTTACCATCCTCATCCTTGATACACTTGACTTGGTCTAAGTCACGGGCTTTCCTCTCCCTCACCTTAGCCAACAGGTACAACCACTTGTCCCCACCTTTTCCCTCGAACTCCTCCTTTCCTCTTTCCTCTTCTTGCCTTCAATAAAACTATAAAAACCTTGATATCCTCTTTTTGGGCGAGCTGGACCTCTTATAGGTTAAGTGGAATTGCACCCAAATTTCCAATTTTACCCCTAAAATTACCGTGTTTCGGAGTGACTAGCACGGCCTCGCTCGAACCGCGCATGGGTCGCGCTAATTGCATTCTACATTTTCGCTGCTTCCTAGAATAGCGGGACCGCGCTAATCGACTTCAACACTGCCCAGGTTCTTCTACTCTAGCGTGGCCGTGCTAGGCCCACGCTAGAGTGGATCAGCTAATTATCTCATTTTTTTTCTTTCTTCTTTCACACGCACTCAACTCCGAGGGGCTTTCCTTGATTTAATTTAGCTCCAAACACTGTCCTATGTCCTCATAATCACAACTTTCTCCTGCAAAACTTAAAATTCACAATTAGAGTCATTTTCTCTTCATTTGGCCTTCCTAGAACAGTGAAGCATAATAAAGTTAGGGGGTAAATGGTTACTAAACTACATGAATCTAGTCTATTATCAACACCCCACACTTAAATTATTATTTTTCCTCGAGCAATCCACCATGCTCTACAGAGGTTCCTTAAAAAAGCACCCCTCTAACGTGTCACACCAAGAACATATCACAAACGTTTCGTCTAGTAGTGTAACAGCTTTGCCTCAAGAGTTGACTCTCACGTGCCGTGCAATATTCACACTTACTCAACTTACTCCACATAGAGGTCAAGACTTACCTTTCCTCCATGAATCAAGTGCCCTCACATCAGACAAGAGAGTAGTTGCAAAAGTAATAACATTAACAACAATTAGGAACTCAGATAGACAAAATTCACTCACTCTCAGAAAGAACATTCATATGCCACAAAGATGCACCATAGGCTTGCCCGTAGTGTACTACTCTCTAATAGAGATCATTCAGTCTAATATCAATTAGGACTTCATTTGGTTGTAATGTAGGCTAAGGGACTAGTAGGATATATTTGGATATAGTGACTAACCTCCCTAAGCACTTTAATACAATTACTCTCACTTTCAGCACCATACTATGTCAGACCAGACATTCTACCACACTTCTATTTATAATGCCACAAACTGCTTTAGGTACAGTTGTATCAAGTCACCACTTATCAAGGGCTTCATTTATTTATTCTTTTCTCTCTTTTTTTTCTTTTTTTTTCCATTTAAGTGGCGCTTATTATTATTATTGTTTTTTTCAAAACACTGCACCTTTTTTCCCTATTTCATTGGTTCCACTCAAAAACCAAACCAACCACCCCACACTTTATATTTTACATATTTCATAACAATTCAAGTGCTCATGGGAGGTAAAGGGGTTCAAACGGATGGGCCATTGAAACAATTGGGTAAGGTTTGTAATGTGGTTGCCAAAGAAATAGGCTTATAGGGTCAATGGGGTTAACTACGATTTCGCACATTTAGGTGGGTATACTTTATATATCTGGCTTATCAAAGAAACTCCTATATCACTTCTAAGACTGAATAAAGCTATTATTCCGCTTTGCAAACACACAGGAAAAGTTCTAGGCATCAAATGTCGAGCATAGAATACAATAAAACTCACATACACATGGCACATGACTCACTCCAGATTGGCTTATCAAAACACTCTCATTTGAGTACTCAAGTCAGTTACAAACATACAATTTAAGGCACTCTAACAAGAATCAATAACTGAGACTAAGCGTCACGCTCTAGTGTCTACTGTGTTCAGGTGTAACAACGCTAAGGGATTCTCTTCCTGTCTCAGCTCATAGCCCATAAGTACCAAATAAAAACTAAAAAGAACAAAATAAACAAAAAGCTAACTACACCCGGTTCAAACAAAACCCTTGGAAAAGAACCTCGGTCCAAAGAAAAACCAAGGGGGAGTTACTACACTACCTACAACAGAAAATCTTTTTGTTATTTTCTTTAGACTTACTTCCCTCAAGAAAACTATCTAGGGATCCGTCATCAGGAAGAGTCCAACATATTTCTGGGCTTTTTTTTAATGGTCGACTTAGACCCTCAATAACCCCGTCGAATGAGATCCGTCGTCGGGAAAATCCAACTCATATAATTTAACTGCTACTCAAAACCAAAAACAAAAGAAAAAAAACCCAAAAGAAAACAAAAGAAAACATATAACAATTATGTTCCTACATATATACACATTTCAATGAAGTATCCCCCATCCCACACTTAAAAGGAAGACATGTCCTCATGGAATACAAAATAAAGAACTGTGAGGTAAAGGAACTTCCCTGAAGGATCAATCTTGATCGGAGACCGTCCCGGGTCCAGATGACATGCACGACCTAGAGCTCGCAACCAGACCATTATTTTCTTCTCCGATTTAACCTGCTGGGTAGCCACCGCATCAACATGAGTTCCTAAGTCATAGACCGAGGTACGCAACCCTGCCAGCTCCTGCTCTAGATTTTCCAACCTCTGACTCCGACTGACCCTAGACGGGCCTGCTACGTCGGCAACATGCTCATGGGCGGGAAACTCATCTCCCACTTCTACCTGCTCGTCCTCCTCCACCTCATTGCATCCTCCCTATTAGCACCACCAACCTCCACAGGGTCCTTCCCAATAGTAACCTTGTCTGCTCGAAAGGCGGCCTCTTTCGGCACTTTGCCATCTACCCTCAAATTCTCCGGCACCTGAGCTGCACGACATAATCTAGTGACAAGAGAGGGGAAGAAGAAGCCATACCTCTTGATTGGACAGTGATTAAACATCTCCTCGTGAATGAGCTTGGCCACTTCAAAGTCGTGGCCATTAATGAAATACCAGATCAAACAAGCACGAGGAATATTCACCTCCGTGGTGTTGTGGGACGGGATCAGGCGGTTGTTGATAAGATATAGCCAACACTTCCCTTCAAAGGTAAGTGCCGATGACTTGAACTTCTCCCCGTATTACATCCACACAATCTCTTTGCCAGGTGCACATATAGTTTGAAAGAATGTCTCCCACTGAGTGTAGCGTCTACCATACGTCTCATAGAAGTCTTCCATCTCAGCCACGGGACCTGGCAGCCTGTAGGCTCTCCTAATGGCTTCCACAGAGGTGTCAATAGGCCTCTTTCACATGGTGACCACATCATTCCTATTCTCTGAAACGTTTTCATAAAATTCTCGCACCACCATCAAATTGGCCTCGTCCGGCTCTTCAAAGAAAATGTCCAACCGACGCCGGAGCAGATCATTTTAAATGGTTGGGCAGTCATGCCGGAGGAACGCTATATCCATGCCCCATTTTGGTATTGGTTTCTTTGACGCCTTAATAGCAAACCGTTCTTGAGCAGTGGAGGAGACAAGCTTGTTGTTATCATAAGAATGAGCATTAGTTGACGCTCGTGCTCTAGATGATTCCGCATGTCCTCTTGATGAAGGACCTGTGGCTTGGCGTTTTCTGGGGGTGCCATATTACCTGTAATAAGGAACATCATTAGCGCAGTACAAAAGAGATGACCCAACTGTGGTTACTCAGACTTCACCTTTACAATTGGTCACAATTATCGTTGACATTCACTGTGGCATTTAACAAACACTCGGTGGGCATCATCCACCGGAGCCCCCAATTAATCATGTTATAACCCAATTTCCACCACAATTTCCCCAAAGTCCCCCAACAAAGTTAGACGATACATCTACACAAACACCACCACCCACAAGCACTAAGTATACACTACAACTTACTTCTAAGAAAAAGACGAAAACTACTACCTAAACAAGAATGCGAAAGAGAGAAAAAAAAGTAACAAAAATTGGAGAAAGGAAAACTTACCTGTGGTGGGAGAAGAGTGTGAGAATTGAAGAAGAGTGGTGGGGGATTAGCTTGAACCTTGGGAAGATTAGGGTTGTGTTTATTTCTTTGGGGAGGGTGAATGAAATTGATGTGGGAGTAGTGAGGGAGAGGAAGAGTTTTAGGGGAGGGGAATCGTGCGGGGATAATTTTTCACGCCCCAAACTAGGGGAGGCACGACTGGCACTCGATACTGTATTCGATCGAGTTAGCCACTAAACATTCTAGCTAACTAAACTGGGAGCCAAACAGATCAGGCAGCACAACATTTGAAATACTAAGCCTGGACCGTGAAGGTTAGGACCTGAATAACAATAAGCCATATAAACAAAGGTGGACAAGCCAAAATAAAAAAGTACTAGCTGGCCGACGAGGTCGCGNACAAAGGTAGACAAGCCAAAATAATAAAGTACTAGCTGGCCGACGAGGCCGCGACTGAAGACATACATGCCTACACACATATATATATACATGCCAAGCCTATGGGCTGGAGACTGAAAGCTGCAAAAAGAAACCCAGAATACTGTGTCCACCATAGCCTCTAAGAGTGTCATAAGCACTGTCGGGACAAGGCCCCGACTATACCCAAACTGTAAAACAAAATTAACCATCCTATGAAAGCTCCAGGAAGAGGTGGAGCTTACCAACTCGCACCTGAACACCGAAATCCTAGCGGAGGCGTCGATCAGAGTCCGTACATGGACCTGCACGCACGAAACAAAAATGCAGTGTCCCCAAGCAACGGGACATCAGTACGAATAAAAATGTACTGGTATGTAAGGCAGAAAGTAGAATCATACATAGCTGATGTAAAAAGGGTAATAGAGATAACACCAGACACTAAAACTCTGATAGCCTCCATGGCCGACATCCGACCTCAGAGCAATCAAATATGCATGGTATGCTCGCGTAATCGTATGTCGTGAATACATATATATTGATGCAAATGCATGACATACCCAACCAAATGCTAGCAATGGCGGTCTCTCCCGGTAGCTAACCGGTATCATATTGCCAACCTGTGGCTATCTGTACAATATATATAGTCTTTCGGGCAAATAGGCCCCTTACCTCCGATTATAGCTCGAAGTCCATGCATAATATGCCATGTATGATATGAACTTTGAATGCACATAATAGGCCATAACAAGAACTTAGCCAATCTTGGCTCATTGACACTCTTATTCTCATAATCTCATAATCACCTTCGTATCGCATACAAATGTCTCGTGGAACCTCATATGTTTTTTGAATAAGCTTGAAAACTTAACTCGACTTTTAGAAAGATAACTTAACTCTGAAGATGTTCATAAAAAGCTTAAGGTGCTTCACTTAGTCCTTATACCTGATTTCTTGATAATTAGTAAAAGCAAGTATTTCAAAAATCAAGTGTTTTAGTAGTTTAAACATAAAAATTATATTTGAGATTTTTGGAAATCGACGTATCACTTTAGAGATTTTAAAATACACTTTAACAAGGAAGAAGGACTGATCGCAAATACTAAATTTCTTTATTTTTAAGTCGCACAACCCAAACACGAATAAGAATACATATATATGGACATATAGTTAAGAAAGCCGACAAAATGACATATATAGATGTCGAATACCCTATTTAACCGAACTAGTGGAATATCAACCTAATAGCATCATAACAATACTTCAGCTACGATCCCAATGCCTTTCACATAAGGTCTTTCTAGCAATGGAATAGTAAAATATCACATTTGGCGTCTTAGGAATTTCCCAGAATTCGTGCTAAAAGGAAATACGGAGCTTAGCCTTAACATACCTCTCCAAAGAAAGTCTAAATGCCTGTAGTTCCTTCACGAAAGTTGTTCCTTAAGTCCTATGCTTCGCAAACACTATATATAGGCAGCTTATACGCACCTATAAACAGTTCATAATTGAGTTTAAATCGGCAGATTTGCCATATGACCCTAACTTGACGAAACGTCCGCATAACTTCGTAAAAACGATCATAAAAGAGTCCCAAGATGATTACCTTGGCAAACCAAGTATAAAGCCTGAAGAACCAACAAGAACAACAAATTCCTATCTTCCAAAAATAGCTCCAAACACAGCTAATGGAAGGGGGAAACGATTGTAAAGCGTAGAGATTGCGTTTTTAGGCACGGGGGCAAACCTTAACGATAGAAATCATTAAAAATGCACCTTAATCACTCAATAACACCATGGGACCTTCTCTTCAGCTTTCTAACTGTTTTGGGACTAAAATGAAATATTTTGGGGTCTTAAAAGTCGAATTTGCCAACTTATCACTTGTTTAACCCAACCAGGTTCCAAATACTGCTTTTAATAAAAAATTTACCTTTATGTTATGGTTGGACATATGAACCATGGTCTTACAGCTAATTCTGCACTTTCTCAACAAGCGCAACTACCAAGAACTCATAGGTAAAATATTGGGATCCCTCAGCTAACAGTGATCCCAACGATGCCAATTTATTTAGCTTTTCAGTCACAATAGATCATTAATATCAGAAATAGTCCATTAATACACAAGCATAACAAATATCAAGGAAAATTGCAAGGCCACATGATATACAATGAAAAATAACATCAAAGTCATGGAGCAATTTATCTATTCTTGTTTCAGTTAAGACAAGAGATTAAGATATAGAAGAAGATTAAACCTCATGATTGAAAACGCTATTTGTCCGGAAACCCAACAACGGACGGAACTCGAACCGGCACCGGAATTTAGAAACCAAGCCCGAACTCAAACTTCAACCAAATTCCACCTTGAGGGAAACCAATTGCAGGAATTCATTGAAACCATATGAAAAATCCCTTTACCGTATAACAAACTCAGTAACTCCAAGACCCGTTTGAGACTAAAGTAAAGAGAAAAGAGGCAAGGTGAGGGTGATTTTAGATGTGTGGCTGTTTTTGGGCGGCAGATTTGAAGGCGGGTGGGGGTGGAGACGACCAATTCTCTTAGGTTAACTACTTTCTGATTTGTTGTCCGGAGCAAATTTGAGGAAATACACCCCAATTGGATTCTAGATCCCTAAGTGGTTGTATAACACTGTGGAAAGCTCATGTCTTTAAATTTTATGCAAGAATCTGCTGGTATTCATGGAGGAAAAAGAAAGTGGAGAAGAAGAAAAATGAAGAACAGCGGAGGGAGTGCGTCGTTTCTCTTGGGAGGAAGGTCCATTTTTTTTTTGTCTAATTAGGTCTCTATTATATAGATGAGGGGATTAGGGTTGCAATGTGGGGAATTTGGTTGGGCCTGGGATTTTGGGCCCTGAAATTAGGCCAATTTGAAACAAGGACAAATTTTATCTTTCAAAAATAGTCATCTTACTACTAATTAAATTTCTTTTATCAAAACGACCTAATTAACATTTTAACTAATTAAATAAACTAATTGATTAAGCTAATGTATATTTTTTGTGACTTCTATATATTAATCTATCAATTAAAGGATACTTAATTTCTAAAAATGCGAATTAAACCTAAGATTACATGAAATAAAAAAATGTGACAATTTTTATGATTTTAAAATATTAAATATGCATGAAATGCAATTAAATAAAGAAAAGTTCCTAAAATTCATTAAAAGTTATTTTTTGATTATTTTTAGGAGTAATTTCCATGCGGGGCAAATATTGGGTGTTCACAGGTGTAACTGACACATTTAGTCCCTTAAGCTTAACTCTGCTCATAGTGTTTGCTTTAGGAAAGCGTCTTCGTGAATGACCTTTAAGGGTTATTCTTCTAGTTCATTATATTATTGTCGAAACACTATCTTTGAAACGATGCCGACTATTACTAATTCCTTTGATCCCTAATTCATGTTCGACTTTTTTTTTTCTATCCCATACTAATTTCTATTACTGGGGGGTCTAGCTTTTACTTCTGGTTATCACGTTAGAGTCACGAACTTATTTCTCTAAATGAGGATGTGCCTTTATGACCTATGCTCTTTTGTTGCCTCGAGGCCTGTTACCTCTTGTCTTTTTCTTCCCTTAACTATAGATTCAGTAATATTGTCATTTTTTATGATCTACCGTTGTCATCCACGTATCACATCTTACTCATAATTCTTTCTTAACTCTCTTCTCATTTCCATGCTAACATTTATGTCTACCACTTTATTCTAGAAACTCCAAACAAACATTCCTTAACTTTTAGCCCCCCCCCCCCAACTTCATATCACCAGTTCTTTGGGACGCCTAACATTCTATTTTTTTGTTACTAGGGGTTGGAGTCATACTAAAGTAAATATTTATTCCTTGTAGGATCCTGCTGTCGATCTTCTGAAATTTTTGAATATTCTAGTATTCATATCTGACTGTACTATTCTAGAGTTCACCATATGGGTCTCTCACAAGGAGATCTATTACCATATTTGCACTATCCTTTGGAAACGTTAGCCAATGATAATAATCATCCACTAATTTGGGTTACTCTAACCCCCCAGATAGATCCTGATATCCCGTCCTTCTCTTAAATTATTTCAGTAAGCTCACATAGGGCATAATTGAGACGGGTATGGCCATTTGTACATACCTCTGTTACAATTGTAGGTAGTTCAATATGCTTGTATTTCTCTGCTTGAATCATAAATACTGACAATCTTCATTAACTGGGCACCTTGTACCCTTCTTCATCTTGCTTCTTTTTCTTGTTGAAACTTGTATCTATCTTCTGAGTCTCTCATTTATTTTTTTACCATATGAGTAGATAGATATTCTTTCCTTAGAGCTCCTAATTAAGAAATTTAAACATCTTAGTACACACATGATCTGTTGAAGACCTTACATTTATTCATCATAGGCATCATGCAAAATCGAGTTCCTCTGACTCAACTCTTTCACAGCCACATGCAATCCCTTACACCCCGTCTTTCTAGATGTATGCATCGTCGTATGATAACTAAGATAGAATTGAGGAAATTGAGTTCTTACGACTGAGCTCTACCACACGATCTAGTGTAAGAAGAAAGAATGACAATCCTAAATGCCATGTAGCCTCCTACTTATAAGTGTGGTGCACAACACACCCATAAACAAGACTCTACTAGACACGGCTTGTGGACTCCCTGGGATACGACCTGCTCTGATACCAAGCTTGTCACGCCCCAAACTAGGGGAGGCACGACTAGAACTTGATACTGTATTCGATCGAGTTAGCCACTAAACATACTAGCTAACTAAACTGGGGGCCCAACAGATCGGGCAGCACAACATCTCAAATACTAAGTCTGGACCGTTAAGGTCATGAGCTGAATAACAATAAGCCATATAAACAAAGGTGGACAAGCCAAAATAAAAAAGTACTAGCTGGCCGACGAGGTCGCGACTGAAGACATACATGCCTACACATATATACATACATGCCAAGCCTATGGGCTGGAGACTGAAAGCTGCAAAAAGACCCAGAATACTGTGTCCACAATAGCCTCTAAGAGTGTCATAAGCACTGTCGGGACAAGGCCCCGACTATACCCAAACTGTAAAACAAAATTAACCATCCTATGAAAGCTCCAGGAAGAGGTGGAGCTTACCAACTCGCACCTGAACACCGAAATCCTAGCGGAGGCGTCGATCAGAGTCCGTACATGGACCTGCACGCACGAAACAAAAATGCAGTGTCCCCAAGCAACGGGACATCAGTACGAATAAAAATGTACTGGTATGTAAGGCATAAAGTAGAATCATACATAGCTGATGTAAAAAGGGTAATAGAGATAACACCCGACACTAAAACTCTGATAGCCTCCATGGCCGACATCCGACCTCAGAGCAATCAAATATGCATGGTATGCTCGTGTAATCGTATGTCGTGAATACATATATATTGATGCAAATTCATGACATACCCAACCAAATGCTAGCAATGGCGGTCTCTCCCGGTAGCTAACCAGTATCAAATTGCCAACCTGTGGCCATCTGTAAAATATATATAGTCTTTCGGGCAAATAGGCCCCTTACCTCCGATTATAGCTCGGAGTCTATGCATAATATGCCATGTATGATATGAACTTTGAATACACATAATAAGCCATAACAAGAACTTAGCCAATCTTGGCTCATTGGTACTCTTACTCTCATAATCTCATAATCACCTTCGTATCGCATACAAATGTCTCGTGGAACCTCATATGTTTTTTGAATAAGCTTGAAAACTTAACTCGACTTTTAGAAAGATAACTTAACTCTGAAGATGTTCATAAAAAGCTTAAGGTGCTTCACTTAGTCCTTATACCTGATTTCTTGATAATTAGTAAAAGCAAGTATTTCAAAAATCAAGTGTTTTAGTAGTTTAAACATAAAAATTATATTTGAGATTTTTGGAAATCGACGTATCACTTTAGAGATTTTAAAATACACTTTAACAAGGAAGAATGACTGATCGCAAATACTAAATGCCTTTATTTTTAAGTCACACAACCCAAAGACGAATAAGAATTCATATATATGAACATATAGTTAAGAAAGCCGACAAAATGACATATATAGATGTTGAATACCCTATTTAACCGAACGAGTGGAATATCAACCTAATAGCATCATAAAACTACTTCAGCTATGATCCCAATGCCTTTCACATAAGGTCTTTCTAGCAATGGAATAGTAAAATATCACATTTGGCGTCTTAGGAATTTCCCAGAATTCGTGCTAAAAGCAAAGACGGAGCTTAGCCTTAACACAGCTAATAGAAGGGGGAAACAATTGCAAAGCGTAGAGATTGCGTTTCTAGGCACGGGGGCAAACTTTAACGATAGAAATCGTTAAAAACGCACCTTAATCACTCAAGAACACCATGGGACCTTCTCTTCAGATTTCTCACTGTTTTGGGACTAAAATGAAATGTTTTGGGGTCTTAAAAGTCGAATTTGCCGACTCATACCACTTGTTTGACCCGACCCGGTTTCAGCCCGGACAGTCCGCGTTAAAACAGTCATAACGTTTTACTCCGATGTCGGTTTGATGTGAGGTCTTTTTGGTTGCGAACTACACTCGTATACCTTCGATTAGGTAGGTTGTGGGTCCCATAAATATTTATATATTGGGAGAAACAATCTGATACATTTGACCCAAAGTTTAGAATATATATTAATGTAACTTGTGAAGACCTATTCCAACTTCTGTTCCACAACTTTCTTGACTTAAAAACGTAGCACACGACTATCATATGAAAATATTAACTCATAGAATAACCTCCTTATAATTTAATGAACCATATTCTCACCCTAAAGTATATGTTATAACATTCCGAACTCGTCGATTTTTTACGAAACTTATTTTCTTCAATTGGTTTAGCTTCTAAGCTTTCCAACCCTCTTGGTACTCGTTATTCATGATCATAAATATTTGTAACCTAACAGGTAACATGATTAACTTACTTTATATGCTTCTAAATATAATCTTATTTCTAAGCTTACATCAATTGACTTACGACGTACTCTCACGTACGAAAACATGGGGTGTAACATAATTAGTCGTGGGGGGGGAGGTATTTTAGTGGGAATAGGATAAGGGGGGTTAGGGTTGGGGAAATAAGAAATAAGAAAAAAAATTAAAATCAAAATAAAAAAATTATAAAAAAAAAATTAACTAACCAAACCTGTCGGGCGAACCTACAAGCGTGGTCCTAGCGCGGTACGAGCGCGGCCACGATTGTAAGGCAGAATAAACCCCAATTAGCACGGTCGTAGTTCGGCCACGCTTGTAGCGTCGAGACGAGACAGATTTCTAGGCGATGTGCGCGGCCCAAGCGCGGTCGTAGCGCGGCCCCGCACCTGGCGACGAGAATAGGCAGATTCCTTGTGGATATGCGCGGGCACTAGCGCGGGCACGAGCACGGCCACGCTTATTGGAGGCAGAACTGTTGTGGATATGCTTCGCCACTAGCGCGAGAGTAGCGCGGCCGCGCACCTTGAAGGAAGAACGATTATGGGTATGCGCGGGCACTAGCGCGGCCGCGCTTCTTGGCTCGATGTTGTCACACAATATTTACCTGTTCCTTCAGTGTGGCTGGATTTCTCCCTCGCCTAAGCTCACCTCCATGTCTTAGTACTTACAAAAATTCAACTATTATTCTACTACACTAAAAACACTACACGTTGGGTTGCCTCCCAACCAGCGCCTTAGTTAATGTCGTGGCACGACAATTACAACAAGTCAATGGGTTGCCTCCCATGAGCACATTTAAGGCTCGCTCGACCTCTGAGGTTCAGTCAGATAGATCACTGACACTTCGTTGGTTTCATCCATGCCCACATATGGTTTTAATCTATGCCCGTAGACTCCAAATGTGTGGGAATCGTTTTCTGAGGCAATCGCTAGGGCACCTGAAGGGAGAACTTCGACCACACGAAATGGCCCAGACCATCGGGACTTGAGTTTACCCAGAAATAGCCTTAATCTTGAATTATAAAGCAACACCATATCTCCGGGTTTGAAGTTTCGCTCAACAATGTTCTTATCGTGCAACCTCTTCATTCTCTCCTTGTACAACCTCGTGCTATCGAAAGCAAGATATCAGAACTCATCTAGCTCATGCAATTCTGTGACTCTATTTGTACCTACAGCTTCAATGTCTAGATTTAGCTGTTTCAATGCCCACCACGCTCTATGTTCTAGCTCCACTGGCAAGTGACAGGCCTTTCCAAACACCAACTTGCATGGTGACATATCAATTGGTGTTTTGAAAGCGGTTCTGTAGGCCCAGAGTGCGTCATCTAGCTTTTTCACCCAATCAGTTCTTGTGGCTTTCACAATTTTGGTCAGCACACTCTTTATTTCTATATTCGACACTTAAACTTGTCCACTGGTCTGAGGATGGTATGGGGTTTCCACCTTATGGCGCACATTGTACTTTGCTAGTAATTTCTCGAAGGCTTGATTGCAGAAGTGAGTGCCTCCGTCACTGATAATGGCTCTTGGGATCCCTAAACGAGTGAATATATTCTTCTTAAAAAAACCAACCACCACCCATTCATCATTGGTGGGGAGACTGCAGCTTCCACCCATTTGGACAAATAATCTACAGCAACAAGTATGTATTTATTGCCATAGGAGATGACGAAGGGGCCCATGAAATCTAACGCCCATACATCGAACACTTCAACCTCTTAAATTGGGTTCTTGGGCATCTCATGGCGCCGGGAGATGTTCCCGATTCGCTGACATTCATCACAGCTCTTCACCCATTTGTGTGCATCCTTAAACACGGTTGGCCAGTAGAACCTAGCTTCTAGAACTTTTGATGTCGTCCTGACTCCTCCAAAATGCCCGCCATATGCCGATGCGTGACATGCTTGCAAAACAGAATATTGTTCTATCTCGGGAACACACCTCCGGATCATATTGTCAACACAAATTCTAAGTAGATAAGGTTCATCCCAGTAATACATGCGACATAAAACTTTTTCTTTTGCACAGGGGAAAGGTCATAGGGAACTATACCACTTGCCAGGTAATTTGCAATGTCTGCATACCATGGCACTTCCTCAAGGCTTGTGGCGAGTAGCTGCTCGTCTGGAAAGGTTTCTAGAATATCCTCTGCCTCAACTGAGTTTTCAGCTCCTTCAAGTCGCAATAGATGATCAGCGACTTGGTTTTACGTGCCCTTACGGTCACGAATCTCCAGGTCAAACTCTTGCATTAGCAGCACCTAATGAATCAGACGTGGTTTGGACTCCTTCTTTTCAATCAAGTACCTGAGAGTGGCATGATCAGTATATACAATTACCTTAGAGCCAATCGGGTATGATCTGAACTTATCGAATGCGAACACCACAACCAGCATCTTCTTTTCAGTCACAGTGTAGTTCAGCTGGGCTCCACTCAACATTCTAATTGCGTAGTAAATTAGCTGCATTATCTTGTCTTTCCACTGGCCTAGCACTGCTCCCACTGCATAGTCACTGGCGTCACACATGAGTTCGAATAGTTGCTCCCAGTCGGGGGCAACAATGATGGGTGTTGTGACTAGCCTCTTCTTCAACTCCTCGAATGCTACCCTGCAATCATCATAAAACACGAAAGGGTGATCTTTTTCTAACAACTTACACAGAGGGTTGGCAATTTTTGAAAAGTCTTTGATGAATCTCCGGTAGAAACCGGCATGCCCAAGGAAGCTCCTGATTGCTTTGACTGATGTGGGAGGTGGAAGCTTTGCTATCACATCAACTTTAGCCCGATCCACCTCGATTCCCTTTCTTGATACAAGGTGTCCCAAGACTATACCCTCTTGTACCATGAAATGGCACTTTTCCCAATTGAGTACAAGGTTAGTCTCGATACACCTTTTCAACACTCGGATCGGATTTGTAAGGCACTCATCGAAGGAGTTTCCCACCACTGAGAAATCATCCATGAACACATCCATTATGTCTTCTACCATGTCGGTGAATATGGCCATCTTGCACCTTTGGAATGTGGTGGGTGCATTGCATAGGACAAAGGGCATTCTCCGGAAGGCAAAAATCCCATATGGACATGTGAATAAGGTATTTTATCTTTCCTCTGGTGCAATGGAGATCTGATTGTATCCCGAGTACCCATCCTGAAAACAGAAGTGGGGCCTCCTTGCAAGTCTGTCAAGCATCTGATCAATGAAGGGAAGTGGGAAGTGGTCTTTCCGGGTGGCTAGTTTCCATTTCCTGTAGTCCATACAAATTCTCCATCCTGTGACGGTCCGTGTAGAGATCAGCTCATTGTTATCATTTTTCACTAGTGTCATACCACCCTTCTTAGGAACACATTGCATCGGGCTAACCCAGTTTCTATCAGAGATGGGGAAAATGATTCCCGCATCTAACCACTTAATAATCTAATTCTTCACCACTTCTTTCATATTGGGGTTCAGCCTTCTTTGGTGTTCCCTGGAAGGTTTGTGCCCCTCTTCTAGCAGAATTTTATGCATACAATATGTCAGGCTGATCCCCTTAATGTCTTTCATGGTCCACCCAATGGCAGTCTTGCACTCCGTGAGTACCTGCAAAAGATGTTATGCATGCACATCTAACAAACTAGATGAGATAATAACAGGTAATGTGGAGTTAGGTCCTAGGAATGCATACCTGAGATGGGCGGGCAGTGGCTTCAACTCGAGCTTTGGTGGTTTTTCTATGGATGGCTTGGCTGGAGGAGTTTCTCTTTTTTCAAGGTGCAGGGGCTCAAATTCAAGTGATCTCTTCCAAAAGTCTTTGCCCTTCCGATTATTCTTCCTCATTCACCTCATCTAAATTCATAAGACATGCAGCAAGAGGATCCTCAATAGTCAAGGTCTCATCATCCTCTTCCAGGATTACATCCACGGCATCAATAAGAGAATAATTAGCGAATTCACTTGGTCGCCTCATAGATTTCTGCACGTTGAATGTTATTTCCTTATCGTTCAACCTCATCTTGAGCTCCCCAGTTTCACAATCAATGAGAGCTCGCCTTGTGGCCAAGAACGTCCTTCCAAAAACTATGGGAATTTCTTCATCCATCCTACAATCAAGAATTACAAAATCTGCAGGGAACACAAATTTCCCTACCTGCACCAACACATCTTCCAGAATACCTGAGAGCCTTTTCACAGTTCTGTCAGCCAGCTGCAACATCATAGACGTAGGTCTAGCTCTTCCAATCCCCAACCTCTTATAGATAGCCAGGGTCATAAGATTTATGCTAGCCCCCAAATCACAGAGTGCCTTGGCAAATGCAAAGTTACCAATGGTGTAGGGAATTGTGAAACTCCTTGGATCAGACGATTTTTTAGCAACTGGTCTAGTCACAACAGCACTGCAAGTCTGAGTTAGAGTCACTATGGCGAAGTCTTGGAAGTCTAATTTTCGGGACATCAAGTCCTTCATCATTATTGCATAACCAGGCATCTCCTTCAAAGCATCAATCAAAAGAATATTTACTTAAATTATTTTCAACATTTCCGATAACTTCTTGTATTGCTCATCTTTTTGGTACTTGGCCAGCCGCTGTGGAAATGGTGCTGGAGGTCTCTTATTCCCAGTGATTTGGGCTTTCTCTTTGTAAGACACAACCTCTACTACCGGTTCCTGGGCTGTCTCGGCTTCTTCTCAGCCTCAATCTGTGTGTTGGTTTCTTCATGGGCAGGTTGCACTATCACCTCTGTCAGTCTTGCTGAATCAACTAGCTCAATGGGTACTGGGACAAATGTCTCAGCCTATCCGCTTTCTCGAGCCCTCTCTTTCTCCAAGTCTAGGTCTCTATCATTACGTAGACTCACTGCCATCAACTTCTTTGAGCCTTGATCTTTTTGATTTACCTGAGTGTCTGCAGGCAATGTCCCGTGAGGACGATTATTCAATGACATCGAAATATGACCCATTTTCACTTCAATATTCTTTATGGCTGACTCATGTGCATCTACTCTTTCACTCATTTTTGCATTCGACCTAATAACCTGCTGCATCATTGCCTCGAGTATGGAAAACCCAACTTCCTGTCTACCATTATGTTGTTGCTGAGGTGGATGATAAGTCTGCTGCTGATTATGATTATTGTAACCATGTGGCCTTTGGTAGGGCGCCACATTACCATGAGGTTTCATGGCTCCCATATTTCCATTGTTGTGATGCGGCTGGACTGGCATGTATGGCTGATTCTGCTAGCCCCAATTCTGACCACCTTGTCTTTAGACCCCATAGTTGGACACATAATTCATGTTCTCATGGTAGTGATGGTGATCACTTTCAGCATTCCATTGGCTACCAAGTGGCTGACTAATGTAATATGTGCATAAGCCCCCATTGGTTCTATCAACTATATGCACCTGCTGCTTCTGGCCTGACTTTTCCACATTTTTGGTGAGGATGCTCATTTGTGTCATTAATGTGGCCATATTTTCAGCCAGACTGTTGGTTGGATCTAGAGCCACTGAGTGGACTACTAGAATAATAGGTGCATTCCTCGTTGTTCATCCCGAATTCTGCGCCATCTTGTCCAGCAGGATATGGATTTCTCTCCATGATTTTCTCAAGAATGCTCCACCAGCTGAAGCATCAACATTAGCCTTCATGTTATCTGCCTGACCCATGTAAAACCTCTGCCCCCAGCATCTGCTCAGGAATACCGTGGTGCGGACATATAACCAACATCCCTTTGAATTGTTCCCTTGTTTATTGCAATGTTTCAGTTAGTTTCTGTCTGAAGCTCAAGATTTCATCAATTTGCTGAGCAGTCTTGTTGGATGGATGAAACTTGTTCACAAATTGCTTGACTTACTCCTCCCAAGTAGTGATAGAATTAATAGGGAGTCAATTTAGCCAAGTCTGGGTTGCTCCTGTCACAGAGAATGGAAAAAACAATAGCTTTATTGCTTCCTGAGTCACGTTTGGCTGTCTTTGAGTTTTGCAGATTGACAAGCAATTCTTTAAGTGTTGTTGAGGATCTTCAACGTATGACCCCGAGAATAGTCCCTTGTTTTGTAACAAGTGCAGCATGTTGTTTGTGATCTGAAAAGATTCAGCCTGTATCTGCGAGACAACTATCGTTGTGGCCAAATTCTCTATCGTGGGTTGTGCCCAGTCATATAGAGGAGCCTCTGGCACAAGAGGCGCCACAACCTGCGCAGCTGGGTCTACCACGTTATCCCCATTATTGTTTTGTTGTTCACCAGCTCTGCCATGTCTGGTTCAGGTTGTTCAGTTGATTGTTGTTGTTTGATTTTCCGGTTTCAAGGCCTTGAAAACTTTCTCGGGATCAGATAATGCTTCAAACACTTAACCAGTTCTCGATGAGTTTCTAGGCATGCACATGTACAACCGAGTTAGCAAACGTTAAAATTTCAATGTATGGATTGAACATGAAGAAAATTGACTACACTAAGAATTTTGTATTTTTTTCAACTATAATTGATAACACCGTTAATTCCTCGGCAACGCCGCCAAAATTTGATCACGCCCAACTATGCCTTATAAAAAAGACTAAGCGGTCGTTGCAAATATAATCCGGGTATTTAGCCTAGAGATGAATCCCACAGGGAATTAACCTATCAATTACTTTTGTCAGACTAACTGAATTCACCGTAATCAACTTCCCAGATATTTTGAATAACAATTGGTGATATTTCTACTAACTATAACTGAATAAAACTAATTAAACTAAGAGCTAACTATGACTGAGTTGTAAACAAAAAAGAGAATGATCTAAGGTTATGATTTCCCCTATTGATGGAATCCGATCCTTTTATGTTTCATATAGATTTGCCTAATCTTCTCTATCGATCATGAGCACTCTTACTGCCGTAAATCTCTCCCGAGTAATTACGACAATTTACTAGACGCACTCTCCCGACATACGCTAGTTGGCTTTTATTACAGCTCACTTACATCGCCCAAGGTTTCGTTATCCCTAATCCCACCTTTAAACCCTTGGTTATTGATTCCTCATATTCTTTGAAAGTGATTTTGTTCAACAACTACCTAAATAAGCACTCTCTCCCGAGTAATACATAATAAATAGGCACAGCTAATTGAGGATACTATCAATTAACTACAGCAAGAACGTAGTTAAACAAATAGAGATTAAACCGGGCAAACTATATTAACACAACAAGAAGTTCATCCTTCAACAGGCTCCATCAAAACATTAGACTAAATAATTAGCTATTCATAATTGTGTTCATAGTAACAACAGCAAAATTCATCATGAATGATAAAAACAAAAGGAAGAAAGGTAGAACTCGATGCCGAATTATCCTCCTTGCCTCTTGCCTCTTCTTGCCTTCAATAAAACTTTAAAAACCTTTATATCCTCTTTTTGGGCGAGCTGGACCTCTTATAGGTTAAGTGGAATTGCCCCCAAACTTCCAATTTTACCCCTAAAATTACCGCTTTTAGGAGTGACTAGAGTGGCCGCACTCGAACCGTGCATGGGCCGCACTAATTGCATTCTACATTGTCGCTGCTTCCTAGACTAGCGCGACCGCGCTTGGTCCGTGCTAATCGACTTCAACATTGCCCGAGTTCTTCTGCTCTAGCGTGGTCGCGCTAGGCCCACACTAGAGTGGATCAGCTATTTATCTAATTTTGTTTCTTTCTTCTTTCACACGCACTCAACTCCGAGGGTCTTTCCTTGCTTTAATTTAGCTCCAAACACTGTCCTATGTCCTCATAATCACGACTTGCTCCTGCAAAACATAAAATTCACAATTAGAGCTATTTTCTCGTCATTTAGCCTTCCTAGAACAGTTAAGCATAATAAAGTTAGGGTGTAAATGGTTGCTAAACTACATGAATCTAGCCTATTATCAATGCCTTATTCAAGTCTTTGTAGTCTACACACATTCTTAATTTATTTCCTTTTTAGGGACTACCACGACGTTCGCTAACCAATCCGGGTACTTAACATCAAGAATGGACCCTATTTAAAGAGTTTATATACCTCGTCCATGATGAAATCATGTTTGACCTCGGACTATGGTCTCCTCTTCTGTTTAACCGGGTGGAACTTCGGTTCCAAGCATAGCTTGTGAGTGGTTATTTTCGGCGGGATTCTTGTCATATCAAGGTGGGACCAAGCAAAACAATCTTTGTTAGCTATAAGAATTTGAATGATTTTTTTCCTGAGCTTGGGTTCAATCACGTTCCCAAGCATACCTTTCGATCAGGCAAGTGTTCAATTAGTACGACTTGCTCCAGTTCCTCGAACGTTGATTTGGTAGAGTCGGAATCATCGGGGGCTATGAAAGATCTGGGAACTCCGTAGTTGTCGTCCTCATCTATCCCTTATTTCTCCGATTATGTTGAGGCCAGTATCGATAATTGCTATTTGTCCTCGTCTTTGGCCATCGGGTCCGGACCCTCCGATGTCAAAAGTGCAAATACGCGGATCACCTCGTTGACCGCAAACATTTCCTTGGCAGCCAGATTTTCCCCATAAATTATTTGGACTCCTCCGAGTATTTTGAATTTTAGCACCTAGTACAGTGTTGAGGGTATTGGCCTCATGTTATGTATCCATAGTCTCCCGAGCAAGGCATTGTATCGCATTTCTCCTTTGATTACATAGAACTTGGCTTCGTGAATGGTCTCAACGACGTTCATCGATAATTTAATCTCCTCTTTAGTGGTCTCACACTCCATGTTAAATCTGTTTAGAACTCGAATTGCAGGCACGATTTGATCTCGTAGATCGAGTTGTTCCACGACCCTTGATTTAATGATATTGGCCGAGCTACCGGGATCAATCAATACATGCTTAACTCGAGTTTTATTTATGAGTACAGATATTACCATTACATCGTTGTGGGGGTGCATGATACCTTCGGTGTCCTCGTCATTGAAAGATAAGGTACCCTCCGGCATATAATCCTGAGATTTATTAATGGATACTTTGGTGCGTTTCAACATCGGCCCCAGGGGAATGTCGACCCCACCGTTGATCATGTTAATGACGTGTTGAGGTTCCTCCTGCTCGATTTGTTTATTAGAATCTCTAATCCGAAAATTATTCTTTGCTCGATCACTCAGGAACTCTCGACGATGTCCGTTGTTGAATAGTCGGGCTACTTCCTCTCTTAATTGTCGGCAATTCTGTTCAGTGGCCATGAGTGCCATGATATTTGCACAATAGGTTAGGATCTCTTTGGGATGGATCGGACTATAGAGGTCGAGACCATTTGGAATCTTTGATTCATCTGATGGTAGAAACGATGGAGGTGGCGTCGACGTTGAAGTTGTACTCTAATAATAACGGTGTTTCTTTAGGCCCGATGGACCTGTCGAAACTATTTTTTCTCATCAGTCCCCGGTTGTTTTGACCTCGATCATTCCTCGTTTCACGTCTCACCGGGTTTTTCCCTGACCCATTTCTTCTTCGATCTCCACTATACATCAGATATTCATCCCTGTTTGATCTCGGTTCACGATCAACGTCTCTCTTGACTCTGTCAATGCTTTTGATAGGATACATGGACCTTAATGGGGGCCCAAGCTGACCATGATCTTCGATTGATACCGGTAATGGACATTGGCCAAAGTAATAGCTGGATATTCTACCAAGTTTTGTTTAAACTGCTACGAAGACAACGAGCTTCGAATATTGAGTCCTTGCGTGAAATCCTGAATAGCCCAATCATCAGCAACCGAGGGCAAGTCCATCTGTTCCATTTGAAACTGGGACACGAATTCTCTGAGAATCTCATTATCCTTCTGTTTTACCTTGAAAAGGTCTGACTTCCTTGTCTAGACCTTGATAACTCGACGTGTTCTTTTACGAAGGAATTTGCAAGCATAGCAAACGAATCAATAGAATTAGGAGGTAAGTTTTGATACCATATCATAAGTCCTTTAGACAGGGTTTCCCTGAACTTTTTCAGCAAGGCAGACTTGATCTCGTCATCCTCCAAGTCGTTCCCTTCGATGGAACATGTATAGGAGGTCACATGCTCATTTGGGTCGATCGTTCTGTTATACTTAGGAATCTCATGCATGCAAAACTTCTTAGGGATCGGCTTCGGAGCCGCTCTCAAAGGAAAAGGTTTTTGAACAAACTTCTTGGAATCTAGGCCTTTTAATATCGGGGGTGCTCTTGGGATTTGGTCGACCCTAGAATTTTATGTTTCCACCTTTTTTTTCATTGGTTTCGATTTTCTTCTCTCCTTATTCTACCCGTTTTGTTGGATCCTCGGGCATCTTTACGATCTCGAGATTGGTCCCCGATAGGTTTTTATTCGGCCTTTCTATGATCGGTTCATTTCTGTGGGTGACTTCTTGGGATGGATCGGGCTCAACTCTGCTCAACGCGGCTTTATTTCTGTAGCTAGGCTATCGCTGCCTGTTGAGCCTGCAGCATTTCAAAGATCACTCATAAATTGATCACGTCCCCTCCCAATGTCTTGTGTAATTTGGGTTGCTGATTGAACTCCACCGCGGACGCTATTCCAGGGGTTGGTAGGTAGATTTTTGTTGATGGACACATGCGAGTTAGCATCAATTTGGTCCGGGACGGGGATTTGGATGGGGTCAACAAGTGGTACCTCGCCACAAGGTACTATATTGTTATTCTCGCCGTGATGACCGAACTCAGCGTCAACATTTAGAGGGGTTGACTGGGAGTTAAACATTTTGAGCTCTGGCCTAAAACTAGAGACACTTCAAAGAATAAGTGTAAAATAATGTGTGTTATAGAAATTTGTATCAAATAGCCACTATTATCCTTAGCTCCACAATGGGCACCAAACTCTTTACCCTCAAAATCAGATAATAATTCAATTTGTTAGTGGTTTTAAGGATACGCGGATTTATTTGATACAAAGTAGTAAATAAAGATAGTGTAATCTCAAATCGCACTAGGAAGATAATTAAAGCCTTAATGAGATATTTTCCCTCAATTTGGGCTCGTTATAATCAACACTGATGAACGAAAGCGAAAAAGCTAAGAACAGAGAAAATAATGGTATATTGCATTGTAATATGTGTTACCATGTATTTGATGAATTAGAAGACCCCTTTATATAGTAAGGGAGTCCTACCTTAGGTGCAACTCTATAAAAGGTTAAAAAGTCTCCTGATTTACTGATTTCTAGTCCTTCACCGATACATGTCGATATCCCTGCCGTAATATCCGGCCGATCACGGATATTAAGACCTTCTGTTGGCCGAGCTTGGTTACTCGACAGTGTTATTCAAAGCCATTCATAGCTAAGACCGATTCAGAACCGCGATCCCGAAATTCTCGAGGTAGGGTGTTGATGAGTGGTGATTTTACCACTCATTTTAGCCTTTTCTCATTAGATTTTGTATTG
>ML295448.1:0-45666 GCA_005239495.1 Nicotiana undulata | reverse complement strand
TTTTTTATGGAGTTGCCAATATTGTTGAGCACTTTATTTTGGCAGATGGAATTTTCTGATTGCCAGTTCATTGTTGCCTCGATGTCACTTGTTGGGGGTTTTTATCCAGAAGGTAATACTATGTTTTTCTTGGGTATTTCTGGAGCATGAGCGATACCTTCTTTTTCAAAAGGTTGAAGTGGAGGAAAATCTTGGGTATGACTGGAACTTGAAGGGTTCATCATGAATATTTGTGGGAGAGTGGACTTTTGGGTTGAAGGAGTTTTAGGTTCAGGTGGCTTTTTGGATTCTGGGGTGATTTCACTATCCTCCCAACTTGGAGTGAATTTTTCTGGTAATTTTGGCCATTCATGAGGTTTATAACTGACAAGAAATTCATATTTACCTGGACGGCTTAATGAACCAATTGAAGGGCCTTTGTTTTCATATTTGGCTCGAAACTGCTTTTCAATAGTTTTCCTTTTTTTCTTGGATTTTTGCTTAGACTGGTTGAGACCAAATCTTTCCCAGTGACGCTGGTGGTGTTCATCATATTCTCCAATTGGATCTTCCAAACAATCTTGGCAATCGCAATCGAGATCCCATGGGCGGTGACCCGTAAAGGGGCATTTGTACCACCAAACCCTTTTGCCGCCTTTGTCAAAGTGTCTACTCCAGTCATGTTCTTCCATGATAGTTTTTATATTCCAGAAAGGTTCCCTTTCAGGGTCAGGGTTTGTGTCTTTGGGTTGGATCATTTGGCAAGAAAAGATGGTTTTATTGGGTTTTTTGAGATGAGAATGGTCAAAGCTTATGGAAACAGTTTTGTCATTTCTTTTGGTAAAAGTTGGCTCACCAGATTGTAGAGGTTCTTCTGGTTCCCTTAACCTTTCATAATTTGTGATCCAGGAATCAGGAAGAATTTTGACAAGCTCATCTCTGGAAATTTGTCTGGGTATTTGGGTGCACATGGTATTTCCTTTAGTAGCATCAATATTCAAGAGTAAAGCATTTTCTCCTCCGGGAAGGCAAAGATCCATGGCATGATTTTGGACTTGCCATGCTATTTGGTGATGAAGAGTGGCTTGGATATAATCTTTGGCTTGTGGGGCACCTTGAATTTGGACCTGGATTTTTAGGGCTTCAGTTAAATATGGGTCGTAAAGGGACATATTGAAATTTGGAAAGATGGTTATAAAACAGTCCCTGCATTCAAGGTAACTTCTGCAGTACCCAAATTTGCATGTTGGTACTCCAAATATCTTGTGTCTAGAAGAGAAAGGCGAGCAATGGGTTGGCTATGTTGTCATGCACTAAGAGTTTTGTTCTTTGACTTGAACTTTTCTTGTATCCCTTAGCAATATATTTTGAAAAGACGGATTAAGAATGTTAAACATGGCAATGGATTTGAGGAGTACATCAATAAAAAGGACCCGTTCCTCTATGGCAATTCGCTTAAATGGTTTAATGAAGGAGACATTTGCAGCCATGACTTTAGAAGAAAATGATGTCGACTCCGAGGAAATTGCTAGAAAGTATTTTTATCAAGCAAAGGTTGAGATTAATGAACTCCAAAGTGCGTTATATGTAGGCGGTCGTGATAAAGATCAGCATAAGTTTATTTCAACTATTGATCCTCTGCTAGGTGGTATGGATCAGATTCTGGATCCAATCAAGAAAAGAGGAAAGGAAAAGGGATATAGGAGATTAAAGCCAATTACTGAGCAAAGAAGGAGAAGGACATCTCAAAAGGTATCAAAAGCTAAAGCAATACTACCCCATGCGTTCACATGATTACATTTTGAGGTCTAATCTATGTACATGTCAAGTTACATATTTTTTGTTAATGGGTTTTCAACATTTCTTTCATCTAATAATTTTAAAATATATTTTCCTTCCAATTTCAAATATGCAGCTTTATGGAGATTCAATTAGTACTTTCACCCAATTGTTGACTCAAGAATCAAGCTTGCAGACAGCATGTTGCAGCCAAAATCAAGCTCAAACAACAATCAATATTGGCATCAATTGAAATATAATAGGACTTTATTTTGTGTGAATATGTTTGAATATGCTTTTGTACTCTTCCTAGGGATGTTTTTAAACAATTTACTGCAGAATATTACACTATATGACAAGTGAATTTTGTATTTTGGTACTATTAATTTCAAGTGTAGAAAATGCTTCAACATCCAGAATCTATATTTGTGAGACAATTGAAATATTTATTTTTGTGAGCAATATACAAAGAAGACATAAGAGATTGAGAAATAATTTACCTTAAATCCATGAATAAACGGATATAGAAGAAGATCTTTAGAATTGAGCTAAAATTTGACAGAATAGGATTAGATCTGTACAAGCTAGAACTTTGCATTGAAGTTAATCACAATCTATAATTGATTTCAGATTTACTAGTTGCATTCAAAGCAAACACATACGAAGTTTGGCTAAGTAAAAGAATATGAACTATGAAAGTGTTATATTGTAGAAATGAATACGACAAGAATTGGTTTAAGTATAAGAAATCAGATTGAATAATATACACTAGAAGAAATGGTGTTTGGAGAAGTTTTTTTCTCTGGGTAATATTTCAGGTGATAAAAACGAGAAGGAGAAGCTCTTCAGTTCATCTAAGATGGTTTGTGGTTTTGCGTGGGACCCACAGTCCACTTTCCTTTATTTCTATTTTATTTAATCCTTTCAGCTGGGCACATTCCACTAACTCACTTTTTTTTTGTTTATAATCCAATGTCATGGACCATACAATTATACTTTTTAAAAGTAGAGAATGGCCTCATACAACTATTATTGGGTGAGTCTCGCCCAAAATAAAATTTCTCGGATTAGCAAAGGACAGCGTTGCAATGATGAAACGATCAGAACATTTCTTTTGGCAATCCTATTTACCAAGTATTTGTCAAGTATTTTCGAGAGAGGTCATTATCACTTCTCTCAACGAGCGTTGCAATGATGAAACGATCAAAACATTTTTTTTGGCAATCTTATTTACCAAGTATTTGACAAGTAGTTTCTAGAGAGGTCATTATCACTTCTCTCAACATTCCATTCATGGACTCTCATGATATAATATATTCTTATCACTGAGGAAGAGCAGAATAAATTGGTTCATAATTTACTTTTAGTTTTATTAACAAAATTCAACAACTCAGACAACCTAATATGTAAATTTTATTTGTCATGACCTAAAATCCCAACCCGTTATTATGGTGCCTAACAAATTACTAGGTAAGTCAACAATCACATAACGACTACACATTTGAGTTAAAACATGTAATAAGCTCAACAATGGAAAGTCACATAAACATCTAATAAAAACAATTATAACTTTACTACAACCATCCCAAAATTCTGGTGTCACCGAGTGCATGAGCAACTAAGTATCAACATAGTCTGAACCTCTAGTACAACTGTCTGAGAAAATAGAACAATACTGAATAAAATGGAAGGAAGGAAGGTTTGCGGGCGTCATAGAAGCTACCTCAAAATTTTCGAGTAGGTACTAGCACCAGATCTAGCAATCATCGCGTCCAGATGTACCTAGATCTGCACACGAATTGCAGAGTGTAGTATGAATACAACTAACCTAATGTACTCAATAAGTAACAACACTAACCTTGGGCTGAAAGTAGTGACGAGCTCAGAAGGATACAATCAGAACCAAAATAGTGACAACACAGATATAATAAAGAGAATGACAGTAATACCTCAGAGAAACTTCCATATTCAGCTTGTTAACAGTACAGAAATTTAGGCATGCTTTCAAGTTCAACAATTTAAGCCCAACACTGATAAAATATGCCAAGTACAACTAGCATGAAGAATGTTAGGTTTCTATGCCTACATGTCAAATATGCAAGTCAAATGTAATGTATCATAGTGATAATCCCAAGTACTCACACTCTCAGAATACTCAATTTGTCTATCTCAAATTTTCACTCATCACACGCAGTCACTCAGCACTGTACGGGTACCTGGAATCAATGCCCCTCACTGAAGCATGTTTATATGAATCACTGTACCTGCACTCACCACTGTTATGTCAGACTCTGGAGGGGCAAATCCTGCCCAAGAGCTAATATAAAGCCTGTTGTGGCATGCAGTCTGATCCACAATAATAAATAAGCTAATAAGGTTTGCGTCGGAGTGCATCCCGGTCCATATTAATAATAATTATAGTAATAAAGCCAATATGGCATGCTGTAACGTCCAACCTGATCCATAATAACACTCACAACACGGCTCTCAAGCCCAACTCAGTCATCAATCTTTCAAGTCTCAAGTCTCCCAACCTCGTACTACTCAGCCAAACAGTAATATTATGTGATGACAGAGACTGAGATTGATATGCAAATGACGTTTCATGACTGAGCACGTAATTTCAATTTACGCAAATAATTCAAAACAACAGAAATAACCTTACTAGGCCTCAATAGAATAAGTACATAGCCTAAACATGTTTTTTTAACAAAAATTACAGTTCAATTACTCCAACAATAAGGATTTTATGGATAGAACAAGACTTGTTAACAACACAGTCCAAAAGAATCAATAGAATCATGAACACCACGATGCACGCCCACGCGCCCTTCACGTAGCATGTGCGTCACCCCAACACAAATCATATAACACATTTTCCAGGGATTTATACCCTCAGTTCAAGGTTTAGAAGTGTTACATACCTAAAAGTAAGCAACTCAATGCTCCAACAAACCCTTGCCTCACGAATCGACCTCTGAACGACTCGAATCTAGTCACAAACAACTTAATATAATCAATACAATCTATTGGAATCGATTCCATAAAATAAAACTAAGTTATTTAGCCAAATTCAAAAGGTCAACCCCGAGCCCACGTCTCGTAATCCGACAAACTTTACAAATTTTGAATACATATTCAATAACGAGTCGAACCATACCAAAATCATTCAATTCCGACTAAAAATCAAACCTCAAATTCCCAAATCTTACTCTCCAATATATAGACCACAAATCCCCTAAATTTCACCTCAAATATACATAATTTAGGTGTAAAAATCAATGGATATTCAATATTAATGGACAAAAGTCATCAAAAGTCACTTACCTCTTGAATTGTAGTGAAATCCCACTCAAAAATTGCCACACGCTAAGTTTCTAAAGTCCAAAAATGAGAGAAAAATTTAAACCTTCATTTAAATCCTTTTGTCCAGCATTCCCGCTTTTATGGGTTCATCAGCCGCACTTGCGGCTTCGCTTGAATGGAAAACACGTCTTTTGCGATATTTCATTAACCTTCCCGACCAGCTGCTTCTGCGGCAAAATCCCATTTTTGCGGGTCCATTTTTGTAGTCCAAGGTCCGCTCATGCGGGACCGCACCTGCGCATCACCTCCGCTTCTGTGACCCCAACTTCCCCTGACCAAAATTTGCATATGTGAAAACTTCATTGCATCTGCGGGCTTGCAGATGCGGAAACAACCATGCACCTGCGACCACTGCCCAGCCTAGCAAAAACCCCACATATGCGCCTTAATGACCGCATTTGCGGCTCTACACCTGCGACCAATTCTATGCAGCTGCGGTTGCACCAGAACTAAAGCCAACACAAAATCCTTAAGTCAAAAAACTCAATCCGAATCACACCCGAGGCTCCCTGGGCCCCTTCCAAATATACCAACACCTCCTTGCATCAAGACACACCTAATACAAATCCGAGAAGCACTACAATACACTGTATATGAACCCGATGTTAAAGGTAAAACTAGAACTGAAGGTGTGGTCAAGGGAGTCTTGAGCTTCTGAAAGCTCACCTCACACTCATCCGACCACCTGAATGGGGCACCCTTCTAGGTCAATCTACTCAAATGTGCAACAATGGACGAGAGACCCTCCACGCGACAGTGATAATATCCGGCCAAACCAAGAAAACTTTGAATCTCAGTAGTTGAAGGCAGTATGAGCCAACTCTGAACTGCCTCAATCTTCTTCGGATCTACCTTGATCCCCTCACTAGACACAACATACCCCAAGAACGCCACAAAATCAAGCCAAAACTCACACTTGAGAATTTAGCATAGAGTTTAATCTCCCTCAATGACTGTAGTACAATCTTCAAATGGTGCTCATGCTCCTCCTGTCTTCTTGAGTATACCCGTATATTATCAATGAATTCTATGATAAAAGAATCAAGATATGGCTGGAATACACTGTTCATCAGATGCATAAATGTTGTTGGGGCATGGTCAGCCTAAAAGACATCACAAGGAACTTGTACTGACCATAGCGGGTCATGAATGCTGTCTTCAGAATATCAGAATCCTGAACTTTAACAGGTGATACCCATACCCCAAATCGATCTTTGAGAACACTCTAGCACCCTGAAGCTGGATAAATAAGTCATCGATATACGACAATGGGTACTTGTTCTTAATTTTAACTTTTTTCAATTATCCATATTCAATGCACATACATATAGTACCATCTTTCTTATTCACAAATAGAATCGGTACACCCTAAGGTGGCACATTATCAAGTAGCTCCTGAAGCTATTGTTTCAATTCCTTCAACTATGCTGGTACTATACGATATGAAGGAATAGAGATGGGTTGAGTGCCCGACATCAAGTCAATACGAACATCAAAGTCCCTGTCGGGTGGAATGTCTGGCAGGACTGAAGGAAACACATCTGGAAAGTCTCTCACAATCGGAACAGACTCAATGGTAGGAGTATCAGCACCAACATCCCTCACGAAGGCAAAATATGCCAGACATCCCTTCCCAACCATCTGTTGGGCCTTCAAATATGAAATCACTATATTGGGAACATAGTGCAGAAAACCTCTCCGCTCAATCCTAGGCAACCACAACATCGCCAACGTCACCGTCTTAGCATGACGATCCAAAATAACATGACACTGTGACAACCAATCCATGCCTATAATCACATGAAAATCAACCATACTGAGCAATGAAAGATCAACTCTCATCTCCAATACCCCAATATTCACCACACATGACCGATACACACGGTCCACATTAATAGAATCACCCACCAGCGTGGATACATGAACATGCGTAACTAAGGAATCACAGAGCATATCAAAATAACGAGCAAATTATGATGATACATATAAATAAGCAGAAGTAGGGTCAATCAGTATGAAAAGCATCTTTTTGGTGCCGAAACAATACTTGTGATCACTACATCTGAAACAACAACTTCTGGCCTGGTCGGAAAAGCATAACATCGAGCCTGAGCACCACCAAATCGACCTCACCTTCTAGGGCGACCTTGAGCTGCCTGAGTCCCATCCTGAGCTGGCTAAGCGGGTGGTGAAGTAACTGGTGTAGAATTCATAGTCCGACCTCTCTACTGAATTGGACCTCCTATAAGGTGGGGACAATACCTCATTACATTCCCCAACTCTCCACACTCGAAGAAACTTTGATCCGACAATGGCGACAGGGACTAAATCGAAACCTGAGAACTAGAATAACCACTGAAGGACCTGGTACAGAGGAACATTGAACTGATGGAGCATGAGATGAACTTTGAACTAGAAAGGCACTGAAAAATTACTGACCCATACAAGCATTGTACGAACCATGGCTAGCTTATGCATCATGATAAACCGGATGAGCCATTTGAGTGGGCCTATAAGGATGACCCTTGCTGTGGTGGGACTATCCTCTAGATGAGGCACTGCTGAAACCACCTGAACCACGAGGCCTCTTGAACTCCCTCTCCTCACGCTCTTGACTGCAAACCATCTCTAGGCGTCTAGCAATATTGACCACCTCGTCAAACCTCACACCTGATGTAATCTCCCGAGTCATGATGAAATATAGTCTATCGTTGAGGCCATCAATGAACCTCCTAATCCTCTCCCACTAAGTGGGAACTAACCATACCGCGTGATGAGCCAACTCTGAAAACCTCATCTCATATTGTGTCACTCACATTCCCTTCTAGCGTAGCTGCTCAAACTGCCTATGCAAATCCTCTCTGCGAGTGTGTGGAACAACTTCTCTAAGAATAGAACTGCGAACTCATGCCACGTAAGTGGTGCAACACCGGCCGTCTCGCTCAACTCATAGGCCTCCGACTATCTGTAGGTTTCCCCTGTCACATGAAAAGTAGTAAATGAAAATCCATTAATCTCCAAAATACCCACTGTGCAAAGGATCCGCTGACAGCTGTCTATAAAATCCTGAGCATCCTCTAACTTGGCCCTAGTGAATTCTGGAGGTTTGAACCTCCCAAACCTCTCTAGTATCTTCTGCTCCTCATCACTCATAGGTGGGCCAACCTAGGCCCGAGTAGCTACAATCGGCTGGACTGGTAGTACTCCCAGTGTCTGGATTCCCTGAGCTACCCGCTCTAGAGTACGGGCAGCGGGAGTCTAAGTACCTCCCCCGTCCTAAGAAGTGGATGGTGTAGCCAGAACCGAAACCGCCTGAGCAAGACTCGTGCACACACTCAATATCTGGGACAAAGCCTCTTGAAGGCCTATAATCACAATGGGCATAGCTAGGCCTGAGTTGGTCCCACTGGCTCAACAATATATAGTATCTGCTCCTCAACCAAAGCAACTAGTGGCTCCATATGTGCTACTCTAGCTGCAGTAGGAGTTGCACCTCGGCCTCTACCAACCCCGCCCTCATGCAGCCCTAGCTGGTGGTACTAGTGGCCATCCACTTGAGACGGTCGCTTGTGTCCTCACCATCTGCGAGAGAATAAAGAAATAGAAGTTCAGTTTCCAGAATAAAAAAACTTGCACGACAAGAGTACAAGAAAGTGAAGTTTCCTTATGGTTTGGTAGCCTCTCGAAGATAAGTACATATGTCTCTATACTGATACGCAAGATTCTATTAAACCTGCTCATGAATCTTGAGACCTAAGTAACATAGGGCTCTGATACCAACTAGTCACGACCAAAAATCCTAACTGTTGCGACGGTGCCTAACACATTACTAGGCAAGCCAACAATCACATAACGACTACACATTTGAATTGAAACATAATTTAATAAGCTCAAAAGTGGAAAGCCTCGTAAATATATGATAAAAACTATATGATAAAAAAAATGTAACTCTACTACAACATCCCAAAATCCTGGTGTCACCGAGTGCATGAGCTACTTAGTGTCAGCATAGTATGAAACTCTAGTACAACTGTCTATGAAAATATAACAATATTAGATAAAATGAAAGAAAGGAGAGTTAAAGTCTGCGGGCGACATAGCAGCTACCCCAAAGTCTACGAGTAGGTACTAGTACTAGATCTAACAATCACCGCATCCAGATGTACCTGGATCTGCACACGAAGTTGATACGGCCCAAGATAGCCAACATGCGCTTTAGATGTCAACTGATGACTACTTCTGAAATTGGAGGTTATGTGTGTACTTTGCCATCATTTGAACACTGCATGTAATTGGAGGTTGATTATACTTTGTTCCTTATAATTAGCTTTAGGGGTATTTGGGTCATTTGTAGTCAAATACCTAATCTAGCATAAATAGCCCTTAAGGGTTCCATTTTAAGGCGACTAATTTGATGAATGATGAATACTCTTTTGAGAGGTATAATGTTGGCTTTCCATTGTTGATGACAACTTTATTCAAGGTGTGTTCTTCAAGTGGAATCACTTACACTTGAAGGTATTCCTATTGTTTAGGTTCACTTTGTTATGTAATTGTTGGGTGATTGATTATTTCAATTGTTTTACAATTACTACTTTGTTGGGTCTATTCTGGAATACTATCATTTATCTTTAATTTCTCATCTTCTGCATTTAGATTCGTATCATTTGGTATCAGAGCTTAGATTAGTGTTTTTTTCTACATACACTATAGGTATTTGATTTTTATTTGAAAATTCAAAAAAAAAAAAGCAAAACAATATTGTTCTTCTTGTTCTTGAGTTCAACCTTTGATTTTTTGGATCTTGATGCATATTGATGATTGAACTTGATTGGGGTTTGTTCTCTATGTGAAACTACATAAAAAAAGAAGTTGGTTTGAAGTCATTTGAGTGGCTACAAGTTAATTTGAAAAGTTTCTTGTTCCTCAAGTTTATCATGTTCATAAGTGGGTTCATGAGAAAAAGTAAAATTTGATTCATTTGAGTTGATGTGATTCATGAATTTGATGTTAAAAACCACTGAGGTTCGATCCTAAGTGAAACCGGAAGTTTGAAGGAATTGAACGTTATTTGGATCAATTAGAAAATTCAAAATCAAGCAAAAAGTGAAGAAAAATTGCAGAAAATTTCATATCTGCGTGTTGCGTAGGTACATGCGTAGCTACGCACCCCTTGTGTAGCAAAAGGTAGTAGCCACCAAAGTGTGGAGAAAATCAGGCGTAGCTACATAGCCAACCAGGCGTAGCTACGCAACAGAAGGCTACCTACGCAACCCCTGAGCGTATCTACGCACCTGTAGAGCATAGCTACGCAACCCCATAGCATATCTACGCACCCTAGAGCATAGCTATGCACCCCAAAGCGTATCTACGCACCACGAGGCGTAGCTATGTAACACAGAGCGTATCTATGCTCCCAGAGTGTAGGTACACAAGTCATAGTGAATTTTCAAGCTATGCATTGTGTGATCCAATCCTTTTCTTCTTTTGTTTCTTCTACTCTTTTGATTAATTTAATTAGATTAAATTAATATTACTCTAATTTTTTGGTGCTATTTCTCCTTCGTGCTACTTCATTGGGGCTTTTATCTTGTTGTTTCGTTATGAATTATTTGAATCTTGTCAATTTGCTTTTAATGTGCCTTTCCTTTCATGCCAACATAAATTTCATTCTGACCTCGAAGTGAAAGGGCTACTTGTTAGATACTCTAGTGGAGTTTGAAAGCAACTTTGGAAAACACCATAGAGCGGTAAAAGGCTTGAGTAGTGAGAACATTTGAGTGATGATATTGAATGTATACGGCCTTGTGTGTACACACGCGTGAACTTGACTGACATCTACACTGAGTGATACACATGAGGGAGTGACTTGTAAGGTCTTTATTTTATACTAACCACTTTATTGCCTCAAATATGTCTTTCATAGGTACAATGAGTTACAAAGAAAGTTTGGATGGATTGGTTGGTGTTTCAAATGGAATGAGTCCATCTAGTGAGCTCACTTCTAGCAGGGCTTCTCATGGACATTACTATGATGATTATGGGTTAGGGAAGTGCAGGAGAAAATTCATAGTAAGTGTTGATGGATATAAGGGATACACCCACTGGTAAATGAAAGTGATACTAATTTCATTAGTCCTCCTATGGTGGAAAGGTTGGGAATTCATAGTAGAAACAAGGTAGCGCATGGCTATAAGGAGAGCGTATGGATTGTTAAAGTGGCTTGAGTTCTTATTTCCTATGGCAATTATGAAGAACATGTGTGGTATGACGTCTACCCTTTACGTGGATGTCATATAGCATTTAGCGATCTTTGGTTTCATAATAAGAAATATGAATATGATGAAAGGATGGGAAGATACTATCTTGGAAAGAATGGAAAATGGTGCGATTTTGTAACGACTCGACCGGTCAGTTTAAGTATTTTAGCCTCGTTCCCCTATTTATTGCCTCCTCTATGTTGTATTGTGGTATTGTGACTTTCAGGGGTGTTTGGGTTTTGTTCGGGTGAGTTTTAAAGTGAAATGGGACACTTAGTCCCAAAGTTGGAAGTTTAAGTTGAAAGAGTTGATCGTAGTTTGAATTTTGTGTAGACGACTACCGAATAGAGTTTTGACTACTCCAATAGATTCATATTGTAATTTTGGACCTAGAAGCGTATCTGAATGTTGATTTGGAGGCCCTTAGGTCGTTTCAGCTTGAGTTGGCGAAAGGTAGAAAGTTGAAGGTTTGGAAGGTTGAGGAGTTTGACAGGAAGTTGACTTTATTGATATGGAGATCGAATTCAAATTTTAAAAAGTTGGAATAGGCACGATATGTTATTTATGAATTGGGTGCAAAATTTGAGGTCAATCGGAGTTGTTTTGGTATGAATCAGAGTTAGTTTTGGAAGTCGGGTGTTCATAGTTTCAATAGGCTTGAATTGGGTTGCGATTCATAGAATTTATGTTGTTTCATGTGATTTTTTTTGCCTCAAGTAGGTCCATTATATGTTTTGAAATTTGTTGGTATATTCGGACGGGGTACGGATTGGGGGGGGGGGATCCGGAGATGAATCAGATTGAAATTGGATTATTTTGGACTTGGTTGAAATGATGAAGCTGCTGAAGTTGTGGTGCATCGCACCTGCACACTTTGGGTTGCAGGTGAAACACCGGAGAAGCAGCCTATGAGAAACAGAATCAAAGATCGGTATGGCCAGTTGGGACCGCATGTGCGGTCAGTGATCCGCAGAATTGGCTATCCTCCCGTAGAAGCGCAAGCGCTCATGCGCTTAGGGGTTCCGCATGTGCGAGATTTTAGAGGCCTAAGTGAGGGCCGCACCTGCGATGGAAATTTTTGCTAGTGTGGAGATGCATATGTGGCTAAAGGCTCGCATAAGAGAAATTCGCTAGGCTGAAAAGGGTTGGAGACGATTTTTTAGTTTATTCTTCAACTATTGACATAGAGAGCTCGGTTCGTGGCGAGTTTTAGGTATTTTCAAGGAAATCATTGGGGTAAATGATTCTAACTCAGGTTTGTCTATTACACATGAATCCATCTCTATTTTGTCCTTTAATTAGTGATTTGAGTTGGAAAAAAGGGAAAAAATTGTGAAACTTCATAGAGCGAATTTTTGGGATTAGAAAATCCATTTGAGGTCGCATTAGAGTAATTCTTGTTTGGTTTGACTTGTTATCGAATATTGAATGGATTTTCGAATTTTTTCAGTTTGGTCGGGTTCCGAGACACAGGCCCAGGGTTGACTTTTTGAGTTTACTTTTTGTTTCTCTTTAAAGATTGTAACTTTATTGTTCGAAATAGCTTCATGTGGTTTGTATTTATGGTATGAAGTTTATTTGGATAGATTTGAGCCATTTATAGTTGGATAATCACGAGAAAGGCTTACTAGTGTTATTAGTTAGCGTGTTGGAAAACTACCCCTTAGGATTGGTATTGTTTTGTGTTAATTGTGGTATGTGGAAGATGTGTACGCAAGGTGACAAGGGTGTACATGGGCTAAATGTTTTAATTTACCGATTTTAGCTATGTAGATTCTTTCCATGTCTTTAATTGAGTTTCCATAACATGTTATATTCATCATCAATGGTCTACTTTCACATGCTTTACTTGACATTCTTAATACTTGGTTTATCTGTTACTTTGCTAATTGCCTTACATGCCTAGTTGAAGTATTGTTCTCTTAATTTCTTATTCATTATTTAATTGTTGTGTTAATTTACTTGAAGTTGTTATTTGTTGGAATATCTTATTATTGAATTATGGAGTTGAAGTCATAAAGGTTGTGATTCACATCGAGGCAAAGTTTTAAATTTGTTAAAATGCTATTCTTGTTGAGTTATTCACTTTCGGTTGCTATTGTTGAGACTTTTGTTCTTGTTGTGGCTGAGCCATGGGCTATTTATTGTGGAAACACTATTAATGTTGCTTTGGCAAGTTGTGGTCCTGGGCACTTGAGGTGAGATTTGCGTTATGTTGTGATATTGATACACATGTGGTGGTATAAGGATAGGGGTTGATACGCATGCAGTGAGATAAGGTGGGCTTGATACGCGTGTTTCTAGTATCTTGAAGCCACAGAGTGTGATAAGGTGGGATAATATGCGTGTTTGGAAAAATGATTTTCAAAACTAAATGTAAAGCTCCCCTGGTTGTATAAGGAAAGATTAGGATTTGATTTGTGACATGTGACTATGAGGCGGCACCTCAGTGGTGAATCTTGTTGAAACCTTTCATTTACATCACTTGTGTTTTGGTTGCATCATTCCTTGGCATTCTTATTATGTGTTTATTTTGTGATGTCTTAATTGCCTTAGTTTCAGTGTATCTATTTTTGTTATGTCTCTTCCTTGTGTAATTTCTTTTATTTTCATTATCATACTATACTTTACCTGCTCTGTTTCTTTATTTATTTCATTGGATGTCTTGGCTCGACCTCGGAGACTTCAAGGTATACTTGCCGGCGTCCGCGGGCCTTGGAGTCATCCTCTATCTAGCTCTATTTTATTCCCCTCTATTAGATACTATTGTATATGGATATTCAGTTACTCATACAGAGCTTGTGACTCGGTATCATATGATTTAGGGAGTTATGCTCAGTTGAGTTTCGAAGTCCTTTTATGATAGTTATTGGTTAAATTGAACATTTTATTACTATTTTAGTTAAATTCTACACGTATGTTAAGCTTACCTAGTCTTAGAGACTAGGCGATATCACGACATCATACGGAGGGAGATTGGGGTTGTGAAAAGTTGGTATTAGAGCTCTAGGTTCATAGGTGTTACGAGTCATAAGCAGGTTTAGTTGATCGGTATGGAGACATCTGTACTCATCCTCGAGAGGCAATTGAACTGTTAAGAAACTTCACTTCTTTGATTCTTTATCGTGCGAATTTGTTGACTTTGAATTTTGAAACATTTTCTTTCTACTCTCTCATAGATGGTGAGGACACGCACCGCTGGATCCGACGATCAGACACTCGCGCCCCCTGCTAGAGCCACGAGAGGCCAGGGTTGGGGCTAGGTGTGATGACCCAAGGGGTTATTTTATAAATATAGACTCTGTCCCATGTTTAATTGTCATGAAAAGGTTAATTTTAAATACCTCGATCTGCGTGCACAGTCTGTACGTGAAACTGAAAAGCTTTTATGTTAAAATATGAGAAATAGTAATTTCTAGAGTTAAATTTTGATTATAGTTGACTTTGGTCAACATATTGAGTAAATAGACCCGGATCCGTGTTTCGACGATCCTGGGAGGTCCGCAGTAAAATATGGGACTTGGGCGTATGCCCAAAAATGATTTCCGTGGTCCCGAGCCTTAGAAAACAATTTTTGAAGAAAATTGTTCTGCTAGTTAATTCAAGAAATAAAGAAAGGGAATAAAATGTGAAATATATGATGTCGGGCTCGTATTTTGGTTTCGGAGGCCGGAACAAGTTTTTTATGTTATGTAAGTCCTATCTATGAAGTTTCATGAGAATCGGAGTTGATTTGATGTAATTCGGACATCTGTTTGAAAAGTTAGAAATTTGAGTGTTCTTGAGAAAATTGTGAGTTTTGAGGTCAAATTTGTAGATTTTGATGTTAGTTTGATGATTTGATTTCTCAAACAAGTCCGTATGATGTTTTTAGATGTGTGTGCATGTTTGGTTTGGAGCCACGAGGGCTCGGGTGAGTTTTGGGTAGGCTACGGAGTGTCTAGACTTAGAAAAAAATCCCAATAGCTGAACATCTGGTGTATAGGTCTCTGATCTCGCAAATGCGAGGTCGGGCTTCGCAAATGCGAAGCCAATGACAAGTCTCTGATCTCGCAAATGCGAGGTCCCTGGGTCGCAAATGCGAAGGACCTTGTTCGCAAATGCGAAGGACCTTGTTCGCAAATGCGAGGTCCTGTTCGCATTTGCGATATATGCCCGGAAAGCCCAGGGTTCGCAAAAGCGAACCCCAACTCGAAAATCCGAGACCCGCAACCTGTTATATCAGCCTTTTGACGGGATTTTCCCTTCTTTTTCAATTTCCTAAAACCCTAACCTCCATTAGCGATTTTCCAAAGATCCAAACTTCTTCAAATCATTGGTAAGTGATATCTAACTAGTTTCTTTCAATTCCTAACAACTTTTAACAACGATTTCAACCAAAAATCTAGAGTTTCCATGGTAAAAAAATTGGTTTTTGGGTAGAACTTAGGAATTTCAATTTTTGGGGAATTGGACCTCGAATTGAGGTCGGATTCCAATACCAATTGTATATTCGTGCTCGGGGGAGATTGGGTAAACGGTTTTTGATCCGAACTTCGAGTTTAGACCAAGCGGGTTCAGGGTCGATTTTTGAAATTGAATGGGAAAACTTAGGAAAACCATTGATTTTCGATAAAGATGATTCCTTTAGGCTATGATTGATAACATTGAACAAATTGTGATTAGATTTGAGCGGATTAGAAGCAAATTCTAAAGGAAAGGCAGTGCTAGAGCAGTTAATTGCTTGCGAGACTGAGGTAAGTGTTTGGTCTAACTTTGACTTGAGGGAATAAGAGTCCCCACTTGTTTGCTATGTGAAATGCATGGGTGTGGTGTATAGGTGAGGTGACAGGTATCTACACCACCCAATTTGCCTGTTAAGCATGAACCCTTTCCCGTTCACAACTAATTTGATGTTGCCTTAATTGTTCTATAACTATTTAGCGTTGTTGTCTTGTTGTTAAACATTGTTGATAATATCGAGGAAGAAATGAAGAATGCAGTTTAACTGTTTTATAATTGTTGAGGTATAAGTGATTGTTTGGTTTCAATTGACTGTGGCTAATTGTTGAGGCGAGTGTATAAAGATTATTGGTTGTTTATTGGGTTCCCTTGTGGTACACACGATTGAGCAGTGTGGTGTTGTTTTTACGAAGTTTATATATACATATTGATGTTCCTGTTGGTACCATGATTGAGAAGATATTGACGAAGCTTATGAGAAAATGCAGTTTCGTATTTAATATTCTTGAAACAGAAATATTGTGAAAGGCATGGCCTGAATTGTGAAAGCTTTATGAATTAATATAAGGTTATGATATGTCTGGTGGGAGCGGGTTGCACGCCGCAAAAAAAGTGTGATAAGGGTTGACAGGTGGGATCGGGTTGCACGCCGCAACAGGAGTGATAAGGGTGATATATGTAGGGAGGAGGAATAAGGGTGGACAGGTGGGAGCGGGTTGCACGCCGCAACAAAGGTGTGATAAGGGAAGACACTTATGATTTACTGGATTTTACTACAAAAATATTTTTACTGGATTTCAAAAGATTTTTTACTGGTTTTTCTTTGAAACTCAAGGATTTGAGACTTACAGGTTTGGAAAAGTTTAAATTTTTATTTTACTATCTTTCTCATATTTTAGCAATACTTTCATTCAAAGTTAAATTTTGACAAACTTGGAAATTATTGAGAATTGGTTATAGCTGAGGCCTGAAAGAGGCAGTTAGTTATTTTATTATGGTTGCAATATTTGAATTGTTTGTTTAGATTTCCTACTTGCTTTATATATTATTGTTGTCACAGCTTTATTGTTAAAGCCCCGTCGTAGCCTCGTTACTACTTCGTCGAGGTTAGGCTCGGCACTTACTTAGTACATGGGGTCGGTTGTACTGATACTACACTCTGTGCTCTTTTGCACAGATCCAGGTACTATTCAACAGTAAAGGATACCAGAGCGACCACCTATTCAGTTGGAGACACGAGGTACATCTGCCAGTGTTCGCAGATTCCGAGAGTCTTTTCCTATTTTACATATATTGATTTATTACATTCAGGACAGTTACACTATTTTTTTCAACCATTATTTGTAGTATTCTTTAGTAGTTCGTGGATTTGTGACACCAGACTTTGGGGTAGGCTTAGAGCTATTTATACTTTTAGTTCGTGGTTCGTTCTATTTAATTGTTTAATATTTTATATTGGGAGTACTTCATCGGAAAACGTTCAAATTGAGTTGCTTTAATTTTATTTATTCCTGCTTAAGTAAATGGTCAAAGAAGAATTAATCCAACGAATTCTAACATTGACTCGCCTAGAAAGTATGGTGTTATGCGCCATCACGATCCCTAAGGTTGGGAATTTGGGTCGTGACACTAGGGCAGAGGCCGAAGAGGGGAACCTGGTGCAACTTGAGAACCTGCCCGAGCTATGACAGGGGAGCCACCAATCTCCAGTTGGGGGGAGGCACCTGAGGCGCCTGTTGCTACCCTTGCACTTCAGAAGACCCTTGCCCAGTTCTTGAGCATGTTTGGTACTCTAGCCCAGGTAGGGTTGAATCCACTTACACCGGCCACATCCTAGGCTAGGTGAGGAGCACAGACTCCCGCGGCCCGTACCCCAGAGCAGTGGGTCCATGTTGACCAGGTCCTAGAGGTTATACTAGTACACCGGTTGTCTCAGTCTAGATCGAGGTTAGGGAAGCAACATCTGAGGAGGAGCAGCTCCAACTCAAGAGGTACAAGAAGTACCACCCTCCTACTTTTAGTGACCTAGCTACAGAGGATGAACAAGGTTTTCTGGTGAAGTGTCACACTATTTTCCGTACCATAGGAATAGTGGAGACTAGCGGGGTTTCTTTCACTACCTTCCAGCTGTCGAGGCTAGCATACCAGTGGTGGCGGGCTTATGAGAATTGTACCCTGCCTGAGGCAGTTTCACTCTCATGGGCTCAGTTTTCAGAGATGTTCCTAAGAGAGTTTGTTCCCCAGATCCTTCGGGATGCGTGGCGCGCTGAGTTTGAGCCGTTGCGCTAGGGTGATATGACCATGTCAGAGTATGATGTCAGGTTCAGTGAGTTGTCCAGACATGCACCAGTCTTTGTTTCCACACTCAAAGAGTGCCCGACGATATTCTTCAAGGTCGTTCAGGGCTAGGACCGATCCCGGACCATGACTCTGATATTCCTGAGGGTGGGTTTCATGCCTCCAGACTCTGACTCAACGAGGCCCTTGCCTCAATTTTAGTCCCAGGTCACCATGTCTTGAGCTTGGCTTATCTTATCGGAGATCGGGGTGTACCATGAGCTCGGTTCAACCCGTATACAGATAGTCCCCTCGTTTCTCGGAGACTAAGTTGATGATAAACGACATGAGTTCCCTGATTTTATTTTTGACACACCGTGTTAGAAATGAAAAAAAACCCGAAACGCCTCGTCAGTCATGTCATAATGGCCTTAAATGCGTGTTAGATGTCGGTTAGAACGTGAAACGTCGCATAACCTCTATAAATACCCCCTCGTTTATCCATTTTTCACTTTATATAAAATCTTCTACCCTCGTACCTTCAGGATTTCAATACTCTCTAGCATTTTTACCTCTGTTACTCAAGGTTCTTTAGTACTTTGCAAAATCTTTTACTCATCTCCTACTCAGGCCAACAAGTCTGATCCTTCAACTTTCAATCTTTCTCCATCTTATTTAAGCTTTTCGTCTATAACAATGGCATAAACCTCAAAATCTATTCCGCAGAAGGATGCTCATTCTTCTTCGTGATCGACCACTGAGGTCGAGGAGACCATCCCCTATACGATTGTTGATGAACCGGCGGAAGAGCCACCCATGAAGATGTTCATTCCCGGTGTCTGTTTGATCACCGACGACTTCAAGGTTGAGAAGACATCTTTTGTACAGGGTCTCTGTGAGGCTGCCTGCAGATACATCTGCTCAATTACCGAAAAGGACCTCCCCCTGATCTTAAAAGACTGCAACTGGGCCGACAAAGACATAGTGGTCCCCAACTCTGAAGAGGTCATTACAAATATCGAGGGATATCTAAGTGTTACACTTATCCCTTTTTGGGCTCGGTGGACCCAGTCATCTTAGACTTCTGCATGAGGTATAACGTATTCCTTGGCCAAATTCATCCATCATTGTGGAGGATCGTTATCCTCCTCCGATTCTTTGTGAAAAAAATCTATGGGTGCTCGTTCACCTTCGATCATCTACTATGCTTATACAGTCCCCGAATCTTCCGAGGGACTGATAAAGCTAGTACGCCGAGGCATCAAAGCCCTGTTCTCGAGTGTCCACGGGGACTAGGATTGGTGTTGGAAAGAACGTTTTGTTCGGGTGAAGAACGCCGACCTGGTACCTACCGAGTGGAGGCCGTTCCCCGAAAGGTGGAACGTATCACGTAAGTACTCCCTTTAAGCATCAATTTTATGCTTTATCTTCCCTTTTGTTATCGGTGCTTTTTATGTTGTACCTCTTGCTCGAGTTCCAAATGATATCCCTCGGCTCAAGGAGTGGGTTGAGGTCATTGTGTCACAGATGACCTACTTCGAGCACTCATGGCGCAAACATTCAAAAGGTCATTGGGAGGCCCGTTCCCATGGTAAGGTTCCTTTCTTAGACAAGTCATTCATCGCGTCCTTACCACCATTTTTTTTCCAGTTTGCCTAAAAACGTCAAGCTTAAGCCTCCGGTCCATGATGAGAACTTCCCTATTAGGTCTCTTGCTCCGGGGCAGGCCGGAGAGAGGATAATGAGGAGGGATCCAAATTCAACGAGCTTGGAGAAAAAGAAACCAAGGAGAAGGCTGGTTCGCAAGCCAAAGGAGAAAACCATCTCTCGAGCACTAGATTCAGACTTGCTCTATCGTCTTAGGGACGGGTCCGAGGGGGAAGAGCCTTTTGTGGCCCGCGAGTTGTTGGCCCTCGAAGAGCAAAGGACCGTTGAATAGATATCCACGAGGCCGATCTTCCTCAAGATAAGGAGGTCGATGAGGAGTCCCGGTTGAAGTAAGCACTTGGTGTGATAAATATTATCGAGTCACCCTCGTTTACCAAGCCTTTTTTCAACTAGGCTCGGACAGTGAAAAAATGACCCAACGAGGAAGCCCATGAAGTGCACCATCCCTTTCATTGCTTTTTTGATGGCGTGGACTCCACCGCCATGGAAGATGTCACCAGGTTAGGTGACTTAGAGGTACTGAGGAAAAGTTCGTCCTCGAAAGCAGGTTGTCCTAACTTGAGACCGAGACTGGTCAACCGGTTCCTTGCCCTAAGTGTGGATCCTGGTCGGAAGCGACCAATTATCATTATCGTTCGAAGGATATCTGGGTTCTCTCTACCCCTGTCGGGATAGGTAGTTACCTCTGGTGCCTGATAACCGAAGAAGACCAGGAAATAATGAACGAGGTGGACGCACCATGCTTGTTCAACGAACGAGGTGACTAACGTCAGAACCCGCAGTTCCAACGGAAGATTGATTGGATCGACCAACTCCGAGCCGAGATAGATGTAATCAAGGTCGAGGCCAAAGAGTGGAAGGGCAAGATGGATTGCTTTGCCTCGGAAGAGGAGACTGCCCGGGTGTAATTGGCCTCGACGGAGGCTCAACTTCGAGCGATGAGGGAGAAAGGTGAGTACCGATCCCATAAATTCGAGGAGCTCCAGTCCCAACTAGGCTCGGTTGTTACCGATCGGGATACCCTCACCAAGGATCTCAAAGCATCAAAGTAAGTGGTTGAATTAACCAATGTTGATGTCGATGAGATGGTGGTTCAGTACAAAGTTGATGGTGATACAACCCAGGACCGGTTGAAAGATATAGTTGAATATGTGAAGTGGCAGTCCTGATAGGAGGCCCTCAAGGAGATTCATGCCCGGTGTTTTGATTTATCGACCGAGATCGTAAATGCTAAGGGGTTAGAGGCCGGAGCCAAGGTGTTAGAATATCCCGGGGGCGAAGAAGACTCTGAGGGTTCTGGCGGATCCGGAGGCGGAGATGACCCCGATGGTCCTGGTGATGAGGCGGGCTCCGGCGAGGACCAGGCTGCTTTGGTGCTTTGTAGACGTTTTTGTACTTTTTTTTTGACATCGTTTAGCCTTTGTAAATATCTTTTAATATATATACAAGTCTTTTTATTCTTCGATTAATTTCAAGCATTTTTGCTTTTTTCTTTACGATTGCAAAGATTTTAAATGCCTTAGCACCTGTGACCAAAATATTTCCCTAAAGTATTTACTAAGAATGTTTTAGATTAGAATTTTGCCGAAGGTAGCCTTTGAACCTGTTTAGAAATTTTGAAGGCCTTATGTTTTGGTTTCAGCTCTCGGACGTCTCCGAGCCGTTCTAGGATGGCCGTAGCCTTTGAAGTTTGGGTGTTTCCCAATGGGCTTATTACCCCCAGTCTTCCGGGCTTGCCCAAGACAAATAGTCCCCGGATGGGGATGGCCATATCCTTTAAAGTTCGGGCACTCCCTAATAGTTTTTGCGCCACTGAACTTCGATAGCCTAGGCCGTACGAGTTTGTCTTTGTACGACAATCCTGAGCTCGCATAGAGATGGCCCTTGGGTTCGATGTCTTAAGGGAACAGAATGTAGTAATTTTTAGAGACAAAAGTATTTATCTGCAAGGTGGAAACTTTCTTTCATTTCTGTGCGCAATATACAAAGTTTCAAATGTGTTCAAGCTTTTTGTTATGGCTTGGGTTGTCTATGTGGGCACGGTTCATTTGACCGTTTGGACCTTACAGTAAATCCTATCCACCGAGCCTAGACTGCTCGAGCACAAAGTTTCTTCCCTTGCTTAAATCATTATCCGAGGGTGATGCCCCCAGTATTCGAGGCCAAACTTAGAGAAGCCTCGGATGTTGTTGACGTGATCCTTGACATCGGTTCATATCCGGTCTTCAATTCTAAGTAATGATCCACTGTTGTCTCGTTTAAAACCTTGTCGGGAAACCCATTTGGGACAAAACCGGCTCAAGGGAAAAAGAGTGTAATGCGTGCTTTCAGGACTAAAAGTTGTATTATTCCTTGATCGTTGCCTGCAAGTGTTAGTCCAATATGTATAGAAAAGAAATGATTGTAGTCATACCTTAGCAGTAGTATCGTTTCAAGTGAGTTACATTCCAGTTGTTCGGTAGTCACTCGTCGTTCATTGCTCCGAGTTTGTATGATCCTTTTCCCGTGATCTTGATAATTTGATATGGACCTTCCCAATTTGGCCCCATTTTCCTTCGTTTGGGTTCTAGGTGCTTAGTGTGACCTTCCTTAACACCAAGTCCACGACATTGAAGTGTCGAAGGTTGGCTCTCTGATTGTAATACCTTTCGATCCGTTGTTTTGGGGCGGCCAATTGGACGAGGGTGGCCTCACGCCTTTCGTCTAAAAGTTCCAGGCTCATACTCATGGCCTCGTCGTTTGACTCTTTGGTGGAATATCGGAATCTGAGACTCGGTTCTCCCACTTCAATCAGGATTAGAGCTTCGGCACCGAGACCAACAAGAACGGGGTGGATCTAGTAGTGGATTTTGAGGTCGTACGATATGCCCATAGGACTTTGGGAAATATTTCCTTCCATTTTCCTTTGGAATCAGTCAACCTCATTTTGAAGTTTTGGAGTATGGTTTTGTTCGTGGACTCCACTTGCCTGTTCCCACTAGCGTGATAGGGTGTCGATAGGATCCTTTTGATTTTATGGTCCTAAAAAAACTTGCTCAATTTTCTGCCGATGAATTGCTTCCCATTGTCGCATACGATCTCAGCCGGCATTCCGAACCGGCATATTATGTGGTCTCAGATAAAATCAATAACTTCCTTCTCCCTAACTTTATCAAATAACTGGGCTTCCACCCATTTATAAAAAAAGTCATACATAAATAATAAATTGAGCCTTATTGGGTGGCCATGGCAGGGAACCGACGATGTCCATCCCCCATTTCATGAACGACTAGGGTGACAAGACCGAATGCAGAAGCTCCCGGGCTGATGAATTATCGGAGCATGCCTCTGACATCTGTCGCATTTTCGTACGAACTCCTTCACGTCCCTTTCCATGTTTATTCATTAGTAGTCGACTTTGATTATTTTTTGAGCTAATGATTCGGCGCTCGAATGATTTTTGCATGTGCCTTCGTGGACTTCCCTCTGAACATACTCGGTATCTCCCGATCCTATACATATAGTGAGTGGGCCATCGAACATTCTCCTGAATAAAGTACATTCTTCGGACAAGCTGAACGGGCCCGCCTTTGTACGCAGAGTCCTCGATTCTTTAGGATCCAAGGGCAGTTTTGCGGTCTTCAGATACTCTATATATTTGTTTCTCCAGTCCCAGGTTAGGCTTGTTGAGTTTATCTCGGTGTGACCTTTTTCCACTAATGATCTCATGAGTTGTACGACCATCACCGAGTTGAACTCATCGTCGGCGACCGGTGATCCCAAGTTAGCAAGAGCATTGGTCTCGCTATTTTGATCCCGAGGTACATGCTGCAGAGTCCACTCCTTGAGTCGATGTATAGTTAACTGCAGGTTATCCAGGTATCTTTGCATTCGCTCCTCTCTGACTTCGAATGTCTCATTAACTTGGTTCACCACAAGGAGGGAGTCGCACTTAGCTTCTATCATCTCTGCCCCCAAGCTTTTAGCCAACTCAAGACCTGCAATCATGGCCTCATACTCGGCCTCGTTGTTAGTCAATTTTACAGTCTTAATAGATTATCTAACTACATGACATGTCGGTGACTTCAATACGATGCCAAGTTCGGACCCCTTTGCATTTGAGGCACCATCCATAAAAAGGGTCCAGATTCTAAAAGAGGTTTGATGGCAGTCCGGGGTCTGCCAACATTTGAGATTTGATGGCGGTCCGTGGTCGAAATTCGATATCATACCCGCTGATCTCCACGACTCATTTGTCCAATCATCTCGGTAGCTCGGGTTTATGCATTATTTTTCTCAATGGGTAAGTAGTTACAACACATATGGGGTGGCATTGAAAGTACTGTTTTAGCTTCCTAGAGACGCTTAGCAAAGCGAGCGCCAATTCTTCTAGGTGAGGATAAGTAGTTTCGGCCTCTCCTAGTGTATTTCTAACATAATAGATTGGAAATTGCATATATTCCTCTTCCCGAACTAGGACTTCACTTACGGCTACCTCGGATACCGCTAAGTACAAGTATAGTTGTTTGTGCGCCTTCAGAGTATGAAGAAAATGTGGGCTCGAGAGATATCGCTTGAGTTCCTCCAAGGACTATTGGCATTCCGAGGTCCATCAGAAATTATTCTTCTTCTTCAATAGTGAGAAAAACTAATGGCTCTTGTCGGAGGGCCTCAAGATGAATTGACCCAAGGCGGCTATGCGCCCGGTTAACCTTTGAACGGCCTTGACGTAGTCCACAACAGTGATGTCTTCAGTGTTTTTGATCTTATCGCGATTAAGCTCGATTCCTCAGTTGGACACCATGAATCCAAGGAATCCAAGGTTTCCTACAAATGTTTAAAATGGTCATATTGCTCGCACGGACTTAACTAACATATCGTCAATGTAAACCTCCATTGATTTTCCTACTTATTCTTCGAACATCCGATTTACTAGGCGTTGGTAAGTGGCACTAGCTTTTTTCACTCCGAACGGCATTACGTTATAGTAGTAGGTTCTGTACTTAGTGATGAAGGATGTTTTTCCAGATCACCTGAGTCCATCCGAATTTGGTTGTACCTGGAATAAGCGTCGAGAAAACTTAGGATCTCAAGGCCGGTCGTTGCATCGATATTGCGATCGATCTCAGGCAAAGGAAAAGAGTCCTTGGGACATGCTTTATTTAAGTCTTAATAGACTACACACATTCTTAACTTGTTTTCCTTCTTAGGGACTACTACTATGTTTGCTAACCAATCCGGGTATTTAACCACCCGGATGGACCCTATTTTCAAGATTTTAGATACCTCTTCCTTGATGAATGCATGCTTGAATTTGGATTGGGGCCTCCTTTTCTGCTTGACCGGGTGGAACTTCGGGTCCAGGATTAGCTTGCGAGTGCTTATTTACAAAGGGATCCCTGTCATATCAAGGTGGGAACAAGCGAAACAATCTGTGTTATTTCTAAGGAATTGAATGAGTTTTTTCCCAAGCTTGGGACTTAACCCCCTGCCAGGTATACCTTATGATTAGGAATGTGCTCGATTAGTATGACTTGCTCTAGTTCTTCGACCATTGATTTGGTCGCTTCGGAATCATCGAGAACTATGAAAAACCTAGGGACTCCATAGTCATCGTCCTCACCCGTCCCCTACTTCTCTAGTTCGGTCAGGAACGATGTCGGTGATTGCTATTTGGTTCCTTCCTTGGTGACCGAACTTGAATCTCTAGGTGTTGAATGTGCAAATATTGGGGCCACCTCGTTAAACGTGAACATCTCCGTCACGGCTGACTATTCTCCATAAATTGTTTTAACCCTTCCTGGCATCGGTAATTTCAACACCTGGTGTAGCGTCGAGGGCATTACCCTTATGTTGTGAATCCACGGCCTCCCGAATAGACGGTGTGCCTCATATCTCCTTTGATAACGTAGAACTTTGTTTTCTGAGTGAATTTGGGGGTGTTCACCGCAATGTTATCTCCACTTTATTGGTCTCATCCATTTAGAACTTGGAGTGCAGGTACAATTTGGTCTTGTAGACCTATTTGCTCCACGACCCTCAACCTGATGATGTTGACCGAGCAACCTGGATCAATTAGCACACACTTAACTCAAACTTTTTTTATGAGTACAGATATTACCTGTGCGTCGTTGTTGGGCTGCACGATGCCTTCAGCGTCCTCATCGTTGAAAGACAAGGTTCCTTCTGGCACGTTATCTCGAGTTTGTTTTTCCCTTGTGATGGATACTTTAGTGTGCTTTAACATCGACTCCTGCTGGACGTCAACCCCATCGATGATGATGTTAATGATGTGTTGAGGTTCCCCCTGCTCGATTTGCTTACCACTGTCCCTGTTCTCGAAATGGTTTTTGGCTCGATCGCTTAGTAACTCTCGTACATGTCCGTTTTTGAACAACCAGGCCACCTCCTCTCTCAATTGTTGGCAATCTTCTATTTTAGTGACCGTGAGTGCCATGATATTTACACATTAGGTTGGGTTCCCTTTTGGGCTGGATCGGACTGTAAGGATCAAGGCCACTTGGTGTCTTTGATGCGTCCGATGGCTGCAACATAGACATTGAGGTTGTACTCTGGTAGCCTCGGTGCCTCTTTAGGACTGACGGGCCTATCAAAATTGTTTTTGCTCATGAGTCCCCGATTATTTTGACCTCGATCTCTTCTTCTCTCACTTCTCACGAGATTTCATCTAGGTCTGTTACCTCTTCGGTCCCCGTTGTATGGTTGATAACAATCCCTGCTTGATCTTGGATAACAATCAATGTCTCTCTTTACCCTGTCAATAGTCCTGACGGGATAAACGGATCTGGAAGGGGGCCCAGGCTGATCATCTTAGACCCAAATTTTTAATTGGTATCGGTTATGTACGTCGGGCCAAGTCACAACTGAATATTCTATCAGATTTTTCTTCAATTGTTGTGAAGCCAATGAGCTTCGAATATTGAGTCCTTGGGTGAAGGCCTGAACGGTGCAATCATCCGCGACCGGAGGCAGGTCCATCTGTTCCATTTGAAACCAGGACACGAATTCTCTGAGCATCTCATTATCTCTCTATCCTTTGAAGAGGTTCGACTTCCTAGCCTCGACCTTGATGGACTTGGCGTGTGCTTTCACGAAGGAATCTGCAAGCATGGCAAACGATTCAATATAATTAAGGGGTAGGTTGTGATACTATATCATAGCTCCTTTTGACAAGGTTTCCCCAAAAATTTTTAGAATGACAGACTCGATCTCATCATCCTCCAAGTCATTCCCTTTAATGACGCACGTGTAGGAGGTCACATGCTCATTGGGGTCGGTTGTTTCGTTGTACTTAGGAATCTCGGGCAAGAGGAACTTCTTAGGGATTGGATTCAGAGCTGCACTCGGAGGGAAAGGTTTTTGAACAAACTTCTTGGAATCCAGGTTGTTTAATATCGGCGGTGCTCCCGAGATCTGATCGACCCTAGAATTGTAGGTTTCCACCTTTTTGTCATTGGCTTCTATTTTATTTTCTCTCGATTTTACCCATTTTGTCAGTTCGTCAATTGGGTCCGCAACTGGAACTCCACTGAGATCGACATGGGGCACCTCATTATCGGGTTTCTAGCCATGGTGACCGGACTCAGCATCCATGTTTAGAGGGGTTGACTGAGAGTTCGACATTTTAAACTTTGGCCTGAAATTAAAGATACTTCAAAGAACAAGTGTAAAATAGGGTGTGTTCTGGAAGTTTGTATCAGATAGCCGCTACTATCCTTAGCCCCATGGTGGGCGCCAAACAATTTACCCTCAAATTCAGATAACAATTATATCTATAAGTGATTTTAAGGATACACGGATTAATTTGATACAAAGCGATAAATTGAGTTAGATTGAACAGACAAAGGTAAAATGAATTCAAACCATACGAGGAGGATAGTTCCAGCCTTAGGGAAATATTCACCTCGATCCGAGCTAGCAATGGTCAGCACTGATTGTAAGTCCCCATAAAAAATTTTTCCTAAAAACCCGGATTCCGTGATGCAGAATGGCCGCAGAGTGAAGAGGCCTTTTTGGCAAATTTTGAGGTAAATTTTGCGGAAAATTATGCGATCGCATAATTGTTTCGCGGGCCGAACTTTGGTCACATAATCGTCCTTGGACTTTTGCAGAGGGAGGTTCTGCGGTGCATTATGCGACCGCAGAACAAGTCGGTGGGCCGCATAATGGCCGCAGAGTGAAGCAGACCAGCCCAGTTCTCAGGGCCACTTTTCACGATCATTTCGCGGACTGCATAACCATTGTGTGGTCGCATATGCAACCACAGACCCTGTTCTAGAGATTCATTTTGGGGGTTTTTAAACCCAACCCTATTTCATTAAAATACCCACCTTAGACCATTTTGAGCTAATTTTCTGATATTTTAGAAAGAGAAAGAGAGTGTTAGAGGGATAAAGTGATCCTCATCAAATTTTCTCTTCAATTCTTGCTTAACACCTTGAAGAGTATAAAGAGAGACATCTAGGTCTTCTATCTAAGAGGTAAGGTTCTATCACCCAAACTCTTAATTTAAAAAATGTAACTAGAATGGGCCATTGGTAAGGTAATTCATAGGGATAGGAGTGCTTACCTTGCATGCATGTATTCCTAAGGTATGTGGGGAGATTGTGAGTAAAAGATAGAACATATTGGGGTGTGGGATGGTTAATTCTTTCATGAAAGGTCCATGAAACCGTAATACACACATAGTGTTTGATAAATGCTCAAGTGAGCTAGAATTATGATCATTTTCGTAATTTTGGGTTCAATTTTGCTATATTGCTAAAATAGATTGAAGTTGCTAATATTCCGGAATATCTTAGAGTTTTAAGAGGCTCAATTGAGGTATATTGGCTAAACCCCCTCTTCTTAGAGTCGAATCTCATGGTATTTATGAAATCGACGTAAGTCCCAAATTGAACGTCCTAGAAATTATTATCCCGAATGTTCTTGGTTTGGAAATATATGTGTAATATGTATTCCCATGATTTCATCATGTTATCTCGTCATCTAAGGAAATGTTCAAGGCTTAGAATATGTGCTAAAATTCCTAGACTTCAAATCAAATTTGATTAAAGACTGTTATGTCAAATTGTGTGAAAAGTCTCTATGTGCCTTTTACTCTAAATTTGATCACATGTGAAATCAAGAGTCTTGAATGAAAACAGTATTGTTATTGATGATAATAATAATGTTGGAATGTAGAAAATTATGAAATAAGACGAAGTGCCGGGAAGGACTTTATAATTAAAGCCATTTGGGCCAATGTGATGAAAAGATGGGAAATAAGTATGAAGTAAGATGACCGATCGAAATGGTTGATGTATCAAATGAGATGGCTTAGCCGATCGGGCCGAGATAGGACTCCGTGCAATAACATGGTGGTATTGTGGACTGTGGTATATTGGCATTAAAAAATCACCCAACCTAACAACGTGGCAATTGACATGAAAATATAAGTGATTTTTAACTTGACGTTTTAGTGTTACTTACCACTCATATCGCTTCTTGGTCGTTTCCCTTGTGTTTCTATTCATTTTTATGGAAATGTTGTTTAGTTCTCATACTAGTACTATTCGACAGTAATAACGTCCCTTTTTGCCGGGGGCGTTGCATCTTTAAATGGATGCAGGTGGTTCCATAGCAGACAATGTTGATCACAGCTAGGTGATGCATCCTCTTCTCAGCGGACTCGGTGAGCCCCATTTCATTCCGGGGGCATGTAATATATCTTTTGTTTATATTGTTATACTTTTTTATGTATAGACGGGGCCTTGTTGTCAGCACCTTCTTTACGCTCCTTTTGTATCTTTAGAGGGTCTGTAGACATTATGCGCGTTGTATATGAGAACTAGTAAGGTCATATAGATTTTGTTGTGTTTTGGATTTTTGTTCCACCAAACCACACAATGTATGTATTTTGAAACTTAACATAATGTAGCATCATGAACGATTTACTAATGTCTATATCTATATATATATATGTGGGGGGGAGGGGTCCCCCTACTGTTTAGCTAATAAAAACTGCCTTCTCTATCATAAGCGAATTGGGTAGGAAGTGTTTAACAGGATTTCTCGACCGGGTCCACTCGGTTGAGCGCCGATCGCGCTCCCCGAGGTTGAGGCGTGACACTGATGAACAAGAAAAAGAGCTAATAACAGAGAAAATAATAATATATTGCTTTGGAATGTGTGTTACAATGTGTTTCATGAACTATCAAACCCTTTTTTATATAGTAGGGGAATCCTACTCTAGGTACAATTTCACAAAAGGTAAAATATTTTCTGTTTAACTGATTGTCGGTCCCTCATCGATACGTGCCGAGATCCACACTGTGATATCCGTCCGGTATCGGATATTATGGCCTTCTGTTGGTCGTGCTTGATTGCCTGACGATGTTCTTCGAGGTCGTTCAGGGCTAGGACCGATCTCGGACCACGACCTCGATATTCCTGAGGGTGGGCGTCATGCCTCCGGACTCTAACTCGACGAGGCCCTTGCCTCGATTTCGGCCCCATGTCACCTTGTCTCGAGCTTGGCTTATTTTATCGGAGATCGGGGTGTACCATGAGCCCGATTCCACCCGTATAAAATACCAAGCCAAATTCCCTAATAAAAAGGAAGAAAATTTGTATTAAGGAAACATGTTTATAAAATGGAGCAAAAACTTATTGAATTTTTACAGATGAACTACGAGGAAAAGAAGGACTTGATTCGGATGCAGAGGGCATTGATGAAGTTAAAGAAAAGGAGAATAATACGATTGTAGTTTAATGTTGGATCTTAATCACATTTTACTATATACCCCCTTTTCCTCAAAACTTATCACATCGTCCACACTTTGTAGCCATACACAATTAAAAAAGATAAAGGGTTTGTTTGGTATGAAGGAAAATATTTTTCAATTTTTTAATTTTTGGTTGGATTAAATATTTTGCAAAATATTTTCCTCATGAACTAATTTTCCTTCAATTGGAGGAAGAAGTTTTCCCTGTCAAGAGAAGGGAAACATTTTCCAAATTATTTTTTCAACCTTTTCTACTCTATTCCCCATCCCTGCCAACCTCCACCCCCCCCACCCCTATCCTACCCACCCTAACCCTTCCCCCACTATCCCACCCACCCCTATCCCCTCACCCTACCCCACCCTATGTAGAAATACTATTTAAGAGTACTTTCTTTACATGTTATAGATAGAGTACTTTCTTTAAAAAGAAAGTACCTTTTTTTGTTATAGATAGAGTACTTTCTTTTTCATTTCAACAAAATGATTATTTTATTTTCATAATATAAAAAATATATTTCTTTCATTTCAACAAAAAAAGGTACTTTCTTTTCATGACATAGAAAAAGTATTTTCTTTCATTTCAGCAAAATGATGTGGTAAAAAATTTTCTTTTATTTCCAAAAAATGAGTATTTTATAATGTAGAAAAAGTATTTTCTCTCATTTGAACAAAATGAGTACTTTCTTTTTGTTATAAATAGAATTGTATTTAAGGTTAATGTTTATATATTAGAGAGATTTTATTTGTTAAATGCTTTTGGTATAGAGAGAGATGCTCCTCCTTCTCTCTAAACTTAAAACCAAATTTTCAACCCATCAAATCTTGCTCACTTTACATAATTATGGACAATACCTACCGCCCAAACTGCGATCCAAACGATATCAATAACGAACCACCCGATATTAGCAATATGCATCTAGATGACACCACGCCATCTTCTACCCCAAAAACCTTCCTTCAAACTTTGGTAGAAAATGATCACATAGCCAATAATAATATCCAACAGAATGTAGAGCAGAACCTAAACCTAGAGGATGAGAGCTTCACCAGTGGTCAAAACGAGGATATCTTCATACCTATAACCACTGAAGATAAATGCCGGTTATATACACCATGGAAAAATTCTGTAATATTCAAGGTATTTGGAAGAAAGATTACTCACCAAATATTACAGGCTAAATTAATCACCCTATGGAACCCTACTGAGAAGCTTGCACTTATTGACTTGGGCTCATATTTCTTTCTAATAAAGTTTCACAAAGACGAAAACATGTTTAAGGCACTGCAAAGAGGACCTTGGTTTGTCTTGAACCATTTCCTATCAGTTAGAAACTTGGAGCCTAAGTTCATTGCATCCTCCACGCAACAAACATACTCTGCAATATGGGCGAGGTTGCCGGAATTACCTATTGAGTTCTACGACGAACAAATACTACACAGAATTGGATCCAAACTGGGACAACTACTTTAAGTTGATGCCTGCACATCTTCAACTGTAAGGGAACGGTATGCCAGGAAATGTATAGAAGTTGCATTAGAAAAACCACTAAAAACTCACCTTCTTATAGGGCATCACAACCAAGCACTTGTATATGAAGGTCTGAATATATTGTGTACTAAGTGTGGTCGATTTGGTCATGCTACCTCTACCTGCCCATTCATTCAAACTCCAATTATGGAGCAAGGAATTAATAAAACCATATCTAACATGCTACCAAACGATGCTGACTCCACCACGAGCTGGAAAACTATCCAGTTTTCTAAGAGGATACCGGCAAAGGGCAAGGGAATTTCTCAGGCAGGGAATACCAGGGTGGCAAAGGAAGGACTACTGGACAAGGGTAAGCACATTACTCCTATTGGGCCAGTGCATGACCATGTCTTGCCAAAACCCTAGGTCAGTTTACTAAACATACTATTAACCCTTCTAATAAGTTTGAGGCTCTAATGGACCTTGAAATGTGCCCAAAAAATATATCAGACCAAACTCAAATTCACATTTCCATCCTAGTACCTACTGACCCAACAAATATCTGCCCACCGATTCCAACTAAGGACAAAAGTCCTAAACAATGCACAAATGGGATAGAGGCTAAGCCCACCCCCCCCCCCCCCCCCCCCCCCAACCATAATATCATTAATACTACCTATACCTACTCATCAACTCTTACTCACCCATTAGGTCTTACGCCCCAAGTCACGCCAACACACACACAAATGACACATAAGGAAGTCAATTCAGCACAAGAGGCTTTGAGTACAAAGAGACAATCCTCACCACCCAAGCCCACTATTTCACATGCAAATACTATGCTTAACGGCATACACGAAAGCAGCAGCAATTCCAATTTGCATGCGACAGTAGCCTATAACCCCTCTAGTCCTACCAATTTCCCATGTAAACAAAATGATTACCCCCCATGTGATACATATAATTCCAATACTACAAAGATGGTATCTACTCCATCAACTCCACTATCTGAACATAATTCCAATACTACACAATCCTCGCACACGGTTCAAAATAGCCAAACACTATACAACTCTATTACACACAATCATGCCACGACCATCCTTCACACCAAATACCAACCAAAACCCACGAAGGAACCTGGACAACAATCAGTTGTTCCAGCTTCCACGACTTAATATGCAAGTACCTTGAATGCCACACATTAACACACCGCTAGTTTACACATCTCAACCAGAGATGATGGACCTTCCTCTCCAGTCCTGGCTAGAAATGGGTTTGCAGGGATATGCTCCAGTGTTCACGATGGAAATAAACAGTCAGGAGGTAATCTTGCTTCTCCAATATCCATCTCACCTTGCAGAGATTGTAACGGAGGGCATAAGGTTAAGGATGGATGTTGTTGCTCAGAATCAGTGGTACATGGCCCAGCATCCATACATAATGGACCATCATGCATCAACCTCAACCCTCTCTCACTAGGCACTTCCCATGCAGCCACCATACTCCACTATCCATCCCTCATCCAATCTTCTTCCATTCTACCCACCACATCACATAGGGAGAGTATATTCACCATGGTTCCAGAATCTAACCTCCTTCAACCCCCTCTCACCATACTCGACTCCAAGCAGTCCATTCGAACCACTAACTCCACCCAACAGCCCATCATCCACTCCACCTCTATCTCCATGCGAACTCGATATAGAAACAAGCCAAGATCTGACTCAAATCTTGGCAGAGCTCAGGGAGACAAGGACAGAGTTCCTATGGTTAAAAAGCATTCAACTTTACAACCTAAAGGAACAATACGGAAAAAAGTTTATTCTGAAATGTCCACCGGAAATGATAAGGTGCAGCCTCAACGTTTGAGTCACCACAAATCGAGAGGAAGGAAAATACTCGATGGTGATAATTCCAACACTCCCTCAACTTCCCCCACCAGTGGAGTCCCAAGGACAGCAGCCATCACAGGCAGCAGTCCCACTGAAACCTAGTTCTCCTCCAACTGCTCCTCATCTTAATATCATGAATATCTTAGTTTGGAATTGTAGGGGATCACACAATCCAGAATTTAGACCCCACTTCAGGTCCTTGTTAGACAACCATAGGCCAGTACTTGATATACTATTGGAAACCCACATGCATGATCATGATAGGCTTCGTGAAGCCTTTCCATCACTAACATGGAACAGGTGTCTTCCAATGGTCTTATTGGAGGGCTGGTAGTCTTGTGGAATGAAGAGTTAATCAAGGTAGATGAGCTGAGGATGACCGAGCAAGAGATTCACTGCATCGTCCAGGTAGGTCCAACTAAACCTAAATGGTTACTGTCAGATATTTATTGTAATACTACTGCCTCTTTACGTTCAAATCTTTGGGACAGTTTGATGTATATGCATGACACCTATAGTATGCCATGGGTAATTGGTGGAGACTTTAATGAGATTTTATTTTCAAAAGAAAAATTTGGAGGGATACCTGTTAGGGTTAATAGAGTAGACAAATTTGCAAGGTGTATCAATTACTGTAAATTAATCGACTTAGGATATAAAGGCAGCAGATTTACTTGGACTAATAAACGAAAAAAGGGTAGCACGGTATTAGAAAGACTTGATCGTTTTTTGGCAAATTATGATTGGCTTACTATGTACCTTGAGGCAAGGGTGCAGCATTTACCTAGGACATATTATGATCATTGTCCCCTACTTCTAACCTTAGAAGTCCATGTTAATATACGTATAAAAATATTTAGGTTTGAACCTATGTGGGTATCTCATCCACAATTTTCCCAATTGGTACAACAAATGTGGTCACAAAATCAACCTTTGTTACAAACTACGGAAGACTTCCAGGAGATTGTAATCAAATGGAATAGTCAGGTCTTTGGTAATATTTTTGCTCGTAAAAGAAAATTGTCAGCAAGGTTTGAGGGAATTCAATCCTCATATCGCTATCCAACTAGTACCTATCTACAAAATCTGAAACTTCAATTATCAAATGAGTTTAGCAATCTCCTTAGGATAGAGGAAGACTTTTGGAAGTTAAAGTCAAGGCTAAATTGGCTTAATAATGGTGATGCAAATACTAAATATTTCCATATGTCTACTGTCACGACCCGAATTTCCCACCGTCCCGGCAAGCCAACGTGAGTATTTAAGTTACCTTATCTATCCTTTATTATTATTCAATCACAGGCGAAGTACAACACTAACATATTTGAAAGTACAAAATGAAACAGAATATATTAACTCAGTGTAAAGCTTTTACGAGGTTACACAATACCAATCCCAGAACTTTGGAGTCACGATATCACGGCTTGTCTACGAATAATACATATAATGGTCTGAAGGAAATAAATACATTTGTTTCTGAAATAAGTAGAACATAATACAAAGGAAATAGGAGGGGACGCCAAGACTTGCGGATGCCAACATGACTACCTCGGTGTCTCCATGTGGACTGAAGGCAGCCTCCTCGATCTAATGTCCAAAGGGTCCTGTACCGGGGTCTGCACAACAAAAGATGTGCAGAGTGTAGCATCAGTACAACCGACCCCATGTACTGAGTAAGTGTCGAGCCTAACCTCGGCGAAGTAGTGACGAGGCTAGGACACGACAACCAAGACAACCTATGCAATTTAATAGTGTTCGGAAGCAATAATAACACCAAGAATAACCAGTTAAGTACAAGGGAAAAGGGGGAACATGATGGGGGAAAGAAATATTAGATAACAGGAATAACAAAATAAGACAACAATTCAAATATCAAAGTAACGGCAGGAAATAACAACACAGAGAAAACAGTGCACGGCATCACCCTTCGTGCTTTTACTCTCATCCTCACCAAATAATAAATGCAAGTGCACGGCATCACCCTTCGTTCTTTTACTCTCATCCTCACCAAATAATAAATGCAAGTGCACGACATCACCCTTCGTGCTTTTACTCTCATCCTAATAATCGATAGAAACGGCACGGCATCACCCTTCGTGCTTTTAATATCATAATATGGCACGGCATCACCCTTCGTGCTTTTACACTCTCATCCTCACAATAATCAATACACGGCATCACCCTTCGTGCTTTATACTCTTCCTCACCAAATCAATACACGGCATCACCCTTCGTGCTTTACACTCTTCCTCACCCAAACAATATCAATAACAGAAGTTTGGCAAGGAAAAATCAACAATATGATCCAAAATGATAAATTATAACATCCCGGCAAGGGAAACACAGTAGAAATATCACTATCCCAGCAAGGGACACAGCTATAACCAATCTCACTAAAGTATATCTTCACATAAAGTTTCTCAACCGAACCTCATACTCAACAATGTTCATTACCAAGAATTTCAACCAAAATGAATAACCACAATGTGAAACTTAAGCTATAACACAGTAATCAACGAAAACCACATAATCATAATATCTGAATCACGGGCATGCTTGACACCAACGCATAGGTACTCGTCACCTCACCTATACGTTGAACATGGTATTCACACATAGCAAATAAGACACAACATGTATTCCCTCAAGCTAAGGTTAAGCCAAACACTTACCTCGACTTTCACGGCCAAAATCAAGCCTCAATCACAGCTCTCCCTTTTGAATTTGACTCCAAATCAATTTTAACTAGACATAATCGACTTAATAACATCAATAAGCGCTAAACAATTCAATTCCAATGCTTAATTATAGGTTTTCCAACATTCTTCCCAAAAAGTCAAAAATCGACCCCGGGCTCGCTTGGTCAAAACACGAGGTTCGAACCAAAACCCGATCACCCATTCACCCACGAGCCCGAATATGTAATTAGTTTCTAAATCCGACCCCAAAACGAGGTCTAAATCCCAATTATTCAAAAAGCCCTAACTCTACCCAATTCCCTAATTTTCTATCCTTAAGAACATGATTTAGGCCTAGAAATCTAATGGGTGTTAATGGAAATTGATGAAAACAAGTCTAAGAATACATACCTATGATTTTGTAGTGAAGTTCCCTTTCAAAAATTGCCCAAGTTTGAGTTTAGGTGAAGAGGTTATGAAATCTTGGTAAAATCTCGTAATGGCTACTATTTTTAAAAGACTGGGCAAAATTTCCCCATGCGTTCGCGACATATGTTGTGCGTTCGCACAGGCTTCCCTACCCCACCCTACGCGTTCGCATCCCCTGTGGTGCGTTCGCACTGTATTATTAATTACCCAGCCCCCAGCCCCCTAAATGCTCTGTGCGTTTGCAGCTACAAGGGTGCGTTCGCGTAGAGCAAGTTTCTCCTGCTCCGCGTTTGCATTTGATCCTATGCGTTCGCATAGAGTTAACAAACCTCTCCCAATCATGTGATGTGCGTTCGCATAGTACAAAGACTCGGACACCAGAAAACTGACCAAACACCAGATTTTTAAGTTTAAAAACACTCTGACGCCTATCCGAAACTCACCCGAGCCCTCGGGGCTCCAAACCAAATATGCACACAACCTCAAAAATATCCTACGGACTTACTCACGCGATCAAATTGCCAAAATAACACCTTAAACAACGAATTTAACACCAAAATCAAGGAAAATTTCCAAAACATCCAAAGTATCAAATTTTACAACTACGGGTCCGAATTACGTCAAACGACTTCCGTTTCTTACCAAATTTTGCAGACATGTCATAAATATCATATTGAACCTGTATCGGGCTCCGGAACCAAAATACAGGCCTGATACCATATATTTCAAACATAATCAAATTTCTAAAATCCTTTATATTTTCAGAAAAACAATTTCTTTAAAAAAATCATTTCTCGGGTTTGGGACATCGGAATTCAATTCCGGACATACGCCCAAGTCCCATATTTTCCTACGGACTCTTCAAGACCGTCAAATTACGGGTCCGGGTCCGTTTACCAAAAATATTGACCAAAGTCAACTTAAATCAAATTTCAAAAACAAAACTATCATTTTTTCAATTTTTCACATAAAGGCTTCCCGGCTATACGCCTGAGATGCGCACACAAATTTAGGTGAGATAAAAGGATGTTTTCAAGACCTCGGAACATAGATTTGACTCATAAAACACGGGATGACCTTTTGGTTCATCACATCTACACTTCGTAGACGCGGGAGAAATAGTATAACTTCCTTAAAATATTTTGTGGGAAATTGGTTTCATGACCAAATTGACATTAACCATATTATACAGAAGTTTTATATCAACCTATTTACAACGGAACAATCACACTCCAGTATATTCTCTGAAGAAGAACCTACAAGCCCTATTAATAAGGATGCCCTAACTACCCTCGTCGAGCCATTGCAAGATAGTGAAATTAGCAAAGCTTTAAGTAGTTTTCAACCTTATAAGGCTCCGGGACTAGATGGGATACACCCTTTCTTCTATCAAAAATATTAGCATGTACTGGGGAATAAGGTTAGCACTTTTGCCATGATATTTTCAACTCTCAGACAATTCCCACATCACTAAATAAAACTTGTATTATTATCCCAAAAATCAACCAACCTCAGATTATTCAACAGTATAAGCATATTAGCCTTGTAACATTACTTATAAACTAATTACAAAAATAATTGTCAACAGGCTAAAGCCCATAATTTGCTCCATCATAGGACCAACATAAACTAGTTTTCAACAGGGTAAAAGGGCCTCGGATAATGCCATAATAGTGCAAGAAGTATTAAATCACTTTAATCAAATGAAAGAAAAGATGGGTTATATGCTATTAAAACTTGATTTGGAAAAGGCTTTTGATAGAGTGGAATGGTCTTTTATTAGAACTGCCTTACTTTATTTTGGCATTCCTAAGACTAATAAATTTAATAATGTCCTTTGTTACTACTACCTCTACGTCAATACTTATAAATGGGTCACGTACGCCCTATTTCACTCCTACACGAGGTATTAGGCAAGGTGACCCTTTATCTCCATATCTCTTTATTATGTGCATGAAAATGTTCTCCAGATGTATTAACCTTTCTGTAGATTATTTGCTATGGCAGCCTATTACTATCACCAAAAGAGATCCAAAGTTATCACACCTCTTCTTTACCGACGACATCTTACTGTTCTCAAAAATAACTTCTAAAAGTTGCTACACCATTATAGATGTAATAAAGCTCTTTACAATAGCTTCTGGTCAGAAAATAAATTTTGAAAAATCAAAGATCTTTTTCTCTGCTAACTACCATGTCGGGGACAAAAACTTAGCCTTAGAGTGCTTCCTAATCAATGAAGGGTCCAATTTTGTTAAATATCTAGGATTCCCGATCTTCCATAAGAGGCCTAAGACTAGCGACTTCCAGTTTCTACTTGATAACTTTAGATCTAGATTAGCGGGATGGAAGACCAACTACTTAACCATGGCAGGTAGAGCCACTCTAATTAATTCTACATTAAACAATTTACCTAATCATGTTATGCAATGCATTAATATTCCCTCATCAATAATCCACAAAATGGAGCAATATCAAAGAAATTTCCTATGTGGGAAAACTTCCTCCAAATAGAAATTACATCTTCCAAAATGGGAGAAAATTACCAAGCCTATTAAAGAAGGAGGTTTGGGTATCCAATGTCTTAAACATAAAAACAATGCCTTATTGGCAGGACTAGCATGGAGGGATTTTAATTCACCTAACACCTTATGGGCCAAGTTTTTAATTAAAAAATGTATGTACAAACAACCATCTACATATTACTCCGCTACTTGGCGTAACATTCTAAAAGGCTGGAACAATTGCCAATTAGGATTGCAATGGCGCATAGGAACACGTGCTCAAATTCACTTCTGGACTGATTATTGGATCAAAAATGGAATAACAGTAAGATCACTCATCAGTGGACCCCTAACGAGGGACACACAAAATCTTAAGTTAAACTCCGTCCACACTCCAAGTGGCTGGAACTGGACTCTAATTTCGTTTGAATTACCTAATGATATCAAGGATACCATCACTGCTCAATATATCTCTACGTATACTAGTAATATTGATAGAATTTATTTGGGTTTAACAAGTCACGGCAACTTCACTGTTAAATCAATGTACCAAACTCTTTCTCACCAACTTGTTGTAAGTCATGACTATAACTATGAGTTCGGATGGATTTGGAACTTACCAATCCATCCAAAAATAAAGTACTTCATTTGGTTGCTTAGCCATAATAGATTTCCAAACTTGCAATATCTTCAAAAGCTAAATATAATAACTAACAGTACATGCACTATTTGTCATCGAGGTGAGGAATCAAGCAACCATCTCTTTTTGGGTTGCACCTACGCAAAAACCTACTGGGAAAACATAGGATTGGAACATCATATCACAAATCTAACAAATTTTTCCAATCCTAAAGATTGGCTCAAGCCTCTAATATACTACCATTTGACAAAGTTCCCTAATAAAGTAAATCCCAAAACCTACTTATCATTAAGCCTTTGGAACATCTGGACTACTTGAAATAAAAATGTCTACGAAAATACAAACAAATAAATTAGTATCAATACTACTACACAACTAGCTACAGAATACTGTTACCTAGCAAATCCCACAACACCACCCCTAAGAAAAACTAGGGTTCCTTTGAAATGGATACCTCCTAAGCCTAACATATACAAGCTTAATACGGATGGAGCTAGGAACTGCTCTTCCACAAACGACATTGGGGGTATAATAAGAAATCACACTGGCGACTGGATAAAAGGATTTATAGGCAACTTACCCAAATAACCTATTTTGGCAACTGAGCTATATGCTCTGCTACAGGGACTTATTCTTGCAAAAGAAAATAATCTTGTTCCACTCCAAGTAGAGCTGGACGTCAAAGAGGTAATCACACTAATGCAAATTAATAGTTCACAATTGGCTAATCTTGTAAGTGATTGCAGGCACCTCCTCAAGATTCTACATGATCGAATAGTTAATAATGCATACAGAGAACAGAACAGATTAGCAAATAACCTAGCAAGTGCATGCAATTTTTTGGAAGGAAGCTATCAACTACAAGTTTTGGATTACCCCCCCCCCCCCCCCCCCCCCCACCTTTTGCAGTAGAAAGTTGGGCAAATGACATACAAGGAGTACCCATTTTGCGTGCAATCCCACAACCAACTCCGAGGGACAATGAAGAGGTTAGGAACCCCCTCATGGTTGTAGCTGGTAGTCTAGATATTAGCAATATTAGTTCAGCTTGTAATAGTAATATTATAACTACTAGTAGCAGTAGTAGTAACATGGTGCGACCTGAGCACCCAACTCTGTATGCATTAGTTTAATTAATATAAATTTATATCTTTCTTACCAAAAAAACGTCATTTTTTCCTATAAATAGAGGGGTTATATTCCATTGTAATTCATGACAAATCAATAAGAATTCTCTCTCTCTACTTTTCTGTGCAATGCTCTTCTTCTTCTTTTATTGTTTTATAACACGTTATTAGCACGAGACTCCAACCAATTGAGTAGAGGCTTTGGGATATGTGCATGGTGCTCAACTTTTACATTTTAAGTATAATGATTTTCAATTTTTCCATGAATTTCCTTCAGGAATAAATTCTGGATTGAAGGTAAGTATTTATCCTATTTTTATCGTTCAATTTCTTGAAATTCAATTTGATTTACAAGCAAAGACAATAAATTTTTATTATAACTCTAATAGATCTTGTAAGAAATTATAACCATGTGAAGTGGGGAAAATATTATTTCTCGTCATGATCAATATATGATTGTGGGAACAGCAAGTGGAAACCCGTCCCATTGACTTTGCTTCACTATCATTCCCTTAAGAGAATGTGGTAGCAGTATGTGATAAGTCTGAAAGAAGACAAAATTATTACCGTGAATGTATCAATGGATGTGGACGTGGCAATAGACAAAATTATAATCATCGTCATTGTGGTAATCAAAACAATAAGGATTCTCAAAATAATCCTTCACTTTGTGAAAGTAATATTTTCCATTGATTGGCATGAGATTTTATAAAGCACGTATAGATTATTATGTTCCATTCTTGAAGTGAATGTGGAAACAATATGATAATCATTATGAATACATATTCATTCTTCGAAGAATATGAACGTGTTAGTGGTAGTGAATATGTCACATTCACCCCTAGAAAGAGGTTTGAAATGAAATAAGAAAATAATTTCATTATTATTCCATGAAAGGTCATTTAGCACGTATATATTGTGATTATGCCAAAATATTATGGCAATGTGATTAATACATGGCAAAAATAATGGAACATATCTTGCCTATAATGATATTGACAATGACTATAATGGTATAACTTTCTCCTTGAAAGATTCACCAAATGGATGTTGATGAATATGTAGTAGTATAAAATTAATTGAGAGCTCTGCAAGAGAAAATTATAATATTTTGGAGAATTAATGTAACGACCCGACCAGTCGTTTTGAGATCCAGTGCGCCGTTCAGCAGTTGGGGGTCATGAACAGCATTTTTCAGGTATTGTGACTTGTGTGTATGGTCAGAGTTGAAATTCAGGAGGTTCAGAGTTAAATTGAAAGGAAAATTCTCATTTTAGAAGCCTTAAGTTGAAGAAATTGAGTAAGACTGGAATTTTGAGTAAACGACCTCGGAATCAGGATTCGAAGGTTCCAGCAGGTTCGTATGATAATTTCGGACATGGGCGTATGTCAGGATCGGGATTTGGATAACCCGGGAGCGTTTCGGTGTATATTGTGGAAGTCAGCATTTTTGAAGAAATTTTCTAAGTTTGGCTTGAAGTGAATTTCAATTATATTGATGTCTGTTTAAGATTTTGAGTCTAGGAATAGCTTCGTATGGTGATTCTGGAGTTGGGAGCGCGATCGGAAGTGAATTCGGATGTCCGGAGGTCATTTTGAAGTCATTTGGCTAAAGATAGAAATTTGAAGGTTTTTGAGAAGTTTTTGACCGAGAGTTGACTTTTTGATATCTGGGTTGCATTCCAGTTCTGAAAGTTGGAGCAGGTCCGTAATGTCGAATATGACTTGTGTGCAAAATTTGGGGTCAATCGTACGTGACTTGATAGGTTTCGGCATCGGATGTAGAAGTTTGAAATTTCAAAGTTCATAAAGTTTGAATTTTAGTGCGATTCGAGATTTCGGTGTTGTTGATGTGATTTGAGGCCTCGAGCAAGTTCGTATCATGTTTTGGGACAATTTGGCATATTTGGTTAAGGTCCCGAGGGCCTCGAGTGGATTTCGGAAGGTTAACGGAATGAATTTCGGACAAAACAAAAAGAAGGAAAATTTGATGAAAATTTCTGCTGCATTTTGTTTTTACAGCAAATCGTGCGTCGAAGACCTAACTTTGGAAGCGTATATATAATAATATATAAGGAATCTGAAACTTTTCAAAACATGAAAGTTGTAGATCTTGAAGTCTAGGTTTCGGAACATTCCACCATTTGTCATTTCGAGTTTTGTGCAAAAGGTTATGACCGATTGAAGATGGCTGGTAGGGCAGTTTCGCCAGAATTTTCTGATGCGTGGAGCCGACTTTAGAAGCTCATATCTCGGAATATATAATGCGTTATATGGTGTACAACCTAGCAAGTTAAAGATCTTCTAGTCTAGTTTCTAAATCTTCAAACCGTTTGTTATTTGGATATTTCTACAAGAAGTTATGGGTGTTTCAACAGAAGATGTTCAACAAGGGAAAATTTTAATAGGATGTACAACCAGTGCAGCACAAGTGCAAGGTACAACTCGATGAAGCAGGGGCAGATTCTCTAAACACGAATTTTGGCCATTTCTTTCATTTGGCTTGGATGATTTTGGAGAGCATTTCAAGGGGGATTTCATCAAGCATAAAAGGTAAGTTGTTTCTTCTTATTTCAAAGTTAAATACAAGATTTATTACATAGATTTGATATGAGAAATTGGGGAAAATGTGGGAAAATTGCAAAGAAACCTAGAATTGATAAAATTTGATTTTAGCCACGAATTGAGCATGAATATTGGATTAAATTGTGTGATTGATCTAGTAAAGCCTCGGGTAGAGATTATCTTCAAGAAATTTCGGAATCCGGGCACGTGGGCCCGAGGGCATTTTGGTCAATTCACTGAGCGAAGTTGGGAAATTATATAATCTGAATTTTTAGCAACTATTAGAGTATATTTTCATTGGTTTGTCGTTGTTTGGTTAGTTTGGGGGCGTTGTGCATCCATTGGAGTCGTCGGAAGGGCTTGGAAGCCGGTTATGGAAATTCGGAGCGAGGTGAGTCTCCTTTCCAACCTTGTAAGGGGGAAATGTCCCCTTAGGTTCCTTATTGCTATGTATACATGTATTGGGGGCCACGTACGTACCAAGTGATGAGAGTCCGTACGTGGAGACTGTATTGCTATGTCGGGTAGCTTTAGGACTCACAAGCATGCCTCTATGTGCTCTATTTGTACCTTTGTATGTGTTATTAGTTGTCATTACTGTTGAGGTGATATGGAAAAGTGAAACATTATGATTTAAATCCCAGTTGACTATCTATGGTATTGGCACAGTCCTATTGAGTTCACTGTTGAGTTGGTACACATATGTACTTATATATACGCACTTGTTATCGAGTCAGCACACGAGTCGCAGGTATGATGCGCGGCCGTGGGTTAGCTTATTATTATCGAGTCAGCACACGAGTCGCAGGTATGATGCGCGGCCGTGGGTTAGCTTATTATTATCGAGTCAGCACACGAGTCGCAGGTATGATGCGTGATCGTGGGTCATCTTATTATTATCGAGTCAGCACACGAGTTGCAGATATGATGCGCGATCGTGGGTCAGCTTATTATTATCGAGTCAGCACACGAGTCGCAGGTATAATGCGCGATCGTGGGTCAGCTTATTATTATCGAGTCAGTACACGAGTCGCATGTATGATGCGCGATCGTGGGTCAGCTTATCATTATCAAGTCAGCACACGAGTCGCAGGTACGATGCGCGATCGTGGGTTAGCTTATTATTATAGAGTCAGCACGCGAGTCTTAGGTATGATTCGCGATCGTGGGTTAGCTTATGACCTCAGTCTTTATGGCCACCCTTACGACTCCAGCCGGTTGTCTTGTCCTGGTATGTGTATGAGCACTTGAGTTCTGAGTCACTTTTAACTGGATTGTCAGGTATTGGTTAAGAGGAGATTTTGGTACTTTGTTGTTCATTTTTTTCAGTTATTATCTGGATTACGTTATTTATTATGTACTTGTTGTTTACTGTCTCACATGCCTATTGCTTTAGCCATATCTCGTCATATATTATATTGTTGGACCTTAGTGAGTATCTAGTCAACCTCTCGCCACTACTCCTTCGAGTTAAGACGGGATACTCACTGGGTACATATATGTATATATACTCATACTACACTTTTTGTGCATTTTGTTG